>JAUZND010014541.1:0-27697 GCA_034780555.1 Coelogynopora nodosa | reverse complement strand
TCATTCTTGTCTTATGATTATGTGGTTGCACCACGAAAATTTAAGATTTTAATAAATCAATACAGCATTGGCTTGTGCATTTTCTCTTATTTTGGTATTTGTTTAATAATATCTTTTAGTTTTATTACGCTCATCTTTAAACTACATATATGTATTTACAAAATTATATGTTTGTTGTTATTGTAGCGGTTTATTGATTTATTAGGCAATTTCAATGTGTCGTTTAGCTTAGTTTAGTTAAACTCAGTTTGATAGACTGTCTTTACTTCTACCCAATAAAATAGAAGAGATAACATGAATAATTGAGTTTATTAACATTAATGAAGCAAGCGTTTAACATAGTTTTCTTAGCGACACAGATTGTGGACACACTAACACTTTTTTCCCTTCTAATCGAAAGCTAAACGCACTTAAGTGTGCTTATAGTGATCAGATATTGTGAAGATGTGTTCTATAACTTGGAGATTTTATTTAACGACCCGCTAGTTAAATTTTTCGAATCATTTCACACTTTGAGTTAGATTAAAAAATCGATTGAGGATTTCATTATTAATAATACCTATTTAGATAGTAGGCCTATGTCATCAGTGTTGTAATTTTCATCCTTAAAATATAACACAAATATTTCTTTATGGCAGCAATCTATGAATGAATTATTAAGAAATCCTCATCAAAAATATATAAAAGCCGTTTCTTGCAGTGCTCAAGACCAAAAAATCCACTTTTCGTCGATCTGAGGCGACTATTCAATTACTCACTAACAAGTTTCATCAACACAAAGGACACTGCCTTCCTGTAGAAATGTATAAACAGTAACGCTGTTACAAGTGGTTGTATAATTCATGAAACATTCTGCAAATCAGTTCATACCTAAAACTCCTGCATACTCTTTATTGTCTTTAAAATGTACTTACCAGAATGTGTGCATTTGTAAATTGTATTATCCACTTATACATTGTTGATTAATAAAAAGTATCTAATTATTATAAATAAATTCCTGTAAACTGGTGTTTATTTTGACAAAAATAAAATAATTCACTTTAAAATAATGGCTTATGATTATATACTTAAACAAAAAAGTTAGTCTATTATCAAACTCTCCAACGCTCGTAAATTATATTTATTGGAAAACTAATATTTTCGTTCGATAATTAGTAATATTATGACTAATATAATATGATTATTTTGGTATAATACAAGAATTTCCATGAATTAAATAGATAGAAATGACCACAATAAATGGATTATAATATGAATCATTAACATATTAAAGTGACAAAGTTGCAATTATATATATACTGATGCGTTCAATTTAAGTTGCAATTTCAAATTCCATTTATATCAAATAAATAATTATATTTTGTAACATATTAATTTCAAACCATCATTTATCTTATTTATATTTTTTGGGTGGAAGATATTATTGCCAAACCAGACAATCTCAAGGGATAACGACATTGAGAGTTTATCACAATGTTCGCAAAGTTTGGGATTTTTAGATAATCAGCAGCTCTAACCTAACTGTATCAGCCTAACTGTATAATCCAATCAACACTAACTGCAGGAAATACCTTACACACCTTTCATGTGAAGATCCACAAAAGATGACCTCAGTGAGACTTTCGATATTTTTCTAAATTTAAATATCAATAATGATCGTTCGCTGTTTACTAGTAACTGCGCCCCTTCTATTAACTGCTATTAACTGCATTCTACATATATGTTAAAAGATTGTAACATTTCGTTCAGAGTAGCCTACTGTGATAATGCCCGTGTGTTAATGTAAATGTAATGTAATGTATTAATGTAAATATAATGAAAATATAATATAACATTTAAACGCTAAAAATAATCAAATTGTGAGATATAATATGATGCGAATTGATACCACAAATACATTTTATTATATTTTGTATTAGTAAAACAATATAAATTACTGTTAACAATGTGAATTTAAATTGCTAATATTATTAATTAAAGTAGAAATGACAATTATCCAGTATGTGCTATACTTTCCCTGTAAAAGCCTCTTTTTAATTTTTGTAGAATTTTAGTTATTTTTAAATATTACAATATCAATAATTATCAAAAAATTAGTTATATTTAAAATAAAACTTAATGCGTTGATAATGCACCGGTTCGACACCTTGTCACTATGTTCACATGTACATTCAATAAGCAACTCCGACCATGGTATATCAGACTTAAAAATAGTTTTTAAATTATATCTGACCGAAATTGTTACATTTGATAAACTGTACAAAATAGTACATGGAAGAAAAAAATAATGTAATTAAGATAATACATAATTTGCAAAGCTTTTCTTTTTAATGTATTGATTCACCATTTATAGGTAGAATATAGAAATATAATTTTAAGATATAGTAATTATTATTTATGTTAAATTTGTTTAGAGCAATATTGAATAACTTGCTCGAGACCATTGTCATCCAATTGACAGAAAACGTCCCTAATGTCATCCATGACCAGACGCATCAACGTTAAGAATGAATGATTAGTTCATTATAAAATGTTCAGACTGGTCGTTTCAATTGAAGCGAAGATTTTTATAAGATTTGCTAATTTTGTTTAATCAATTAAATAAATAGGCTTAACAGCGTGCAAACAGCGTTTTTCCATAGAAGAGATTTATATGTTACGGAGGTAAAATTGCTTTTTATACAGCATTAATAAAAAAAATATATATCTATTTCTATAACAAATATAATCTAGTATATTAGATAAAGAATATGTCTATAGTAATTGTTTTAATTTGGAACTGAAATTATTAATATATTACTTTTGATTTTTGTTTGGATTTTACTAATTAAAAGCAATTTCATTCATAATTTTCACTTATTTTAATTATATTAGGAGCATAGGAACATATATTAGGAGTATATAAATAGAACATATCAAAAAATACATCTCACTAAAAATAGCACATGTTTAACATGTTAACTATTATCTATGTATCAGAATTGTTAACAATATTTATAATAATAATATAAAAATAATATTTATTTCCTCTTTATTACGGTATTTGGTTAGAGCGCGCTTAACTCGTTTCTAATTCATTTAACTTGCGAATAGAATGGTTTAAATCTATCAACTTATATGTAATCAATTATTACATTATTGTATGCACTATTAAGTGATTAGTATATGGATTCTCAGTTCATTACGTTTTATTCTTGTAAATTTATTTAATATTATTTGTATAATATAATTTAAATGTTTCCAAATAAAAGTTTTGTGCATAAATTCAAATGTTTTATAAAAATTATTGATATATAAATAAATTCCTTGATAAAGCAAAAGCGAAACTGGTGGGAATAAGTAAGTTTCTATTTATGTATTTTATTAAAAAGATTTTTTAAATTATTTAATTTAAAAAGCATTTCACTGGTTGCTCTGAAATTTTAACATTAAAAAATGTCAATGTCATAATTACTTATCCAAATTAACTAAATTGAACTTTATTATTTATAAATATAACTCTTTCATGATATTTTACGATAACATTAGGCAGTGACGTCTATAATATATAATATTTAGTAATTGTTGACCATTTTTATTGAAAAATATGTGCCACTTTGAATAAAGAAATATTTTATTACATCATTCGGGTCCAACCTTCTTTATGATTTTGAAAACGTTTCAGCGCGTTTCATAAGTTGATTAAATAATTAAATTAAACAATTTCAAATAAAAATTATCACATGGATGTGAATATATGATGTATATTATTATCATCAAACTAGTTAAAAAGATTTTTGTATACTTCTGTTGTACTTAAATCTACTATTCACATTTAGTAACATCGTCTATCGCTTGGAAAAGAGAATTTACAATGATATATAAAATGCCTATTTTTTAAACCATTCGTTATTTCTTATTGAACATTTTCGGATATTGTCTTTATTGAATACATAATAAAGTTTTAGATCTATGAAGCAAAATGTATAATAAAAGTAAAAACCATTTCAAAAAAATTATTTGTGAAATTATAGTATATTTTTTGTCAAATGCTAAAACTCTAAAATAGGCGGTTTTGATCTGACAAACTTATTTTTTAAATAATTATAGTAGTTTACAATAGTCAAATTATATAATTAAATACTCCTAAAATAACATATATATTTTTAAAAAGCTATAAATGTGTGACTTTAAAACAAATGTTGATATCATTGACGTTAAACCACTTATCAATAACAATATTTAATTTTTTTAAAATTATATGGCCAAGGAGCAACATTTTTTAATAATTTCTGAAATTCTTTTGAATTAAATCCGACTTTAACATGTATATAATTTTTATCCCCTTCCCTCGCTTGGCCATTATGCACAGATTATATATATACACGTTTCTTTTAGTCGCAAAACTAAATAAAAAACATTGGCTTGATTTTGATATTTGATGCAAAATTCAAACGTTTATGAAAAAATATATGTTCAGTATATTAGAAATGTAGATACAATTCTAAAACGCCGCTTTTGATGATTAATTCGAAAATGTAACATTGTTGCAATCTGAAGCTACATAACAGTCTGTATTCGTATTTATATATAACATATGTTTTAGAAAACGTGTTGACGTGATATTTATTGCATTAATGAATCGACATGTTTTTTCATACAGTAAGTATGATGGTGTATAACTAAATGTTCAGAATTTTAATAACGATACGTTTTTAGAAAAACGTCATATATTCTACTTTCAAAATATTTAAAAAAATTATCTTCAAAATAGAAACTAAATTGATAAATATATATTTTTTCATTTTAATCTAAAGAAATATAGTTAACAAAAGTAGTACCGCCGCTGAGGGGGTGTTTTTTTTATTTATACTCACATTTAATTTTGTCGTTTGTATAATGAATTTATGGATTTATGAATCAAAGTAAATTATGGTTATATTAGATATTTTCAAACGTAGTATGATTTATACGATTTCATAAGTTGGTAATAAGAAATATTTAGTAGGTCGTCCTCCATCACGTTATTCGCTGATTTACTTTTATAAAAATAAAGATGTTTGAAGGTATTTTTTATTAATTTTTGGTAATTTTCGATAGTTTACTTTAAATTGAAGGACATCTACACGTATAAGGCAAATGATTAAATTGTATATTTTAATATAGTTGGCGTCACAACTAATGTTAAAGCTAGAACCTTTCCATTTATATATTTTTTCAAATATATGCTAATATTAGACTAAGGCCTTAAATGGGTCTGAACATGTCACTAAATTCGGTTGCGTGGATTGCTCAGAGTGAACTGATAACATGTGGGTACTAATTAACTTAAACGTAAGACTCCCACATGTCAGTTCCACTGATAATTATTTTCTATTGAAACTGTTTGAACATATTTTCTAATTATGTGATGTATAAATAGAATGTTTGAGGAACACCTTTTAAAAAGGATATATAAGAGTATAAGAAAGTGGTCCAAAATATGACATTACCTGTTTTGGTTTAGCTAAATAATTAAATGTTGTCTTAGTGTTAAACTGATTATTTTAATTAATAGTTTTCTTAACCCTTCTATTACACACATTAGAAAATTGTGTCCCGGGTACAAAAATATACGTAATATCTTTAAGATGGTTTAGGTTATCAATCTACTTTTTTCTGACAATTTATTTACATCTATTACTATAATCTATTCTTTATTACAATGTATGGCGGATATGAATATAATACTTCTATAATGCTCAAGTTTATCTAGGAAAGGTGGGTAACAACCTGAACGTTGTATTGGTTTAGCCTATTGTCATGGATGTGATGTATCCACTTTATGGTAATGGTAGATAAGTTTTTCACGTCAGTGTCTCTGGATCGATCTTTTCCCACTGACAACATAACACAACTTGGAACAGTTAGGAGTAACAAAGCATTTACTCCAAATGAAATGCTAAAGAAAATACCTCGTCCTATCTTCAGTTAATCAATGCTCTGTATGTTCTTATGTTCCGAAAAAGGAAAAATCTGTCATTTGTCGATCTACTCTTCATCGTGGTAGCAATGTGTATGATGATGAAAACATAAAACCCGGGATGATACTCGATTTATAATCATACTAAAGGAGCAGTAGACACAGTTGATATATAAGATGGTAGCGAACTATTCAACAGCTCGAGCAACTTGTCAATGGCCTTCCAAATACTTTTTTTCAATATTAGATTTGGCAGCACGTAATAGTTATGTTATCACGAGTGCACATAACCCACCAATTGTTGGGAAAAATTTCCTTCGTCGCATCTACCTGCAAGAAATTGATCGAGCTTTTATTGAGCTTCGTCTCCAACAGAGACTGCTCTTTCCTCGATCAGCTTCAGTCGAGTGTTTAGTTACTGCTATTGGTATTGTGCGACCTCCTATTCAGTACCAACAACCACAGGAAGATCGGGGCAGATGTTTTCTCAGTCCATTGAGAAACCGGGTTAAGAAGCAATGTGACACTCGTTTGAGTTTAAGTTGTAAAAAACATGCAAATCAACAAACAGTATCTAATAATTGTACTCAAAATTACTTAATTATATTTATCTTATATATAATTGTAACGTGCTTGTAAAATTTGTATATGGACTTTTGTATTATTAATATCTCAAATAAACACAGACATTTTTTCATATTTAAATTAGTCAAAATGAGCAAATAATAAAAAATAATCAACCCGGGACACACTGTGCCTATGTGCGCTAAACTCGTTGGTAAAATATGTGCGTAATAGAAGGGTTAATTAATATTATTTGATATATACTATTTTATTGCAATTTTATAAATGTGATTTATGCAAACTGATTTATATTGTTTTACTGTAATCACGATGTAATCAATTCATAATTATAACTTAAGAGTATGAAATATGCATATGAAATTAAACTATATACAACAAATAAATAAATTAATGAAAGGCAGTTTATTTTTTTCTACTTTTAAAGTGCTTTTCAAATTTCAAATTAATTTATCATCATCATGCACAACGTAAAAAATTGTTTTTGTAAATGTGGAATTTATTAAAAGCTGATAATAAAGATAAATTTTTTCATAAGTAAACTGCCAACTTAATATATATATTTTATGGGTGTTGATTTGTGTTCACTCAAGAATGACGCCTCTTCATCGATGTATCAAAATTCAGGCAAATGTTGTTCTTCTTCACAATTTCAATATATCTGTATATATCTGTTTTTGCTTCTTTTTCAATTACAATAATAGAAAGCTATCAAAATATATTAAAGAAATTCTAAAGTGTATTTTCTATGCCTGTCTTGAATTCATGATCATGACTATTTGGACGGAATTACAGTCCGACTGAATAAACTAAATATTGTGGCTTTCTTTGAGTCTGGGATAGCCAAAATCGTGTTGAGCACACATGAAACATTGGCCACTGCACAATTTGGATATTTATAGTAACATAAATAACCATAAACTTCAACTTAGTTGAAAGTCAGAGTGGGATATTGCCACCACTAGACATCCAGCTGAGTCCTTATAAGCAATTGGTGAAGGATTTTGATAAGGAAAGCGCTGCCTTGAGGTACATGATTAAACAAATTTATACATATAGAGTGAGTGTCACGATTAAAGTGAAAATGTTTGAGTCTGCAGATAAGACAGCTCCCAAACGACAATCAGTTTTAGAAGACCATGTATGACATTCAATTGAAAGCTTGGAAAATATTCTGAGTCATTTACCAATAATTCTTTTCCATATGTCTCTTCCCCAATTATATAGATTTTGTTTAACGTCTACTCTACTTATATGAAGCTATGGGATGCAAAATACTAGTGAAGCTCTATTTTCTGAAGTCACATATAAACTTTTCTAGTGACAATATGGTAGTGTATGTAAGTGATGATCACGAATAATGATTCCACAAAAATTTAAGCTCCAATGCTAGCAGACTTTTGCAGAAGGTTGCAACGCAATTTGAACCATGAAGTGGAAATCTCATTTCCAACACTTCGACTAGTGCTCATTGAAACTGTTTGTATGTACTACATGGTTGTTTATTATAATAATTGAATACAGTGTCATGTACTTTTATAAATCATTTTTTTTGAACATTTAATTTTACAATTTTTCTCAAAAAATATTAATTTATTTAAAAAAGTAGTAGGTGAATAAATGGCTTAACATGGTCGAACTAATATGAATAAAATATTAGCTTTCATTTATTTTTTGACACTTTAAATTTAATCTAAAGATGTTATCAATTATTAAAAATTACGATAATGTTTTTATTTAGTATAATGAGCAATTGAATGGTAAGAATGACATACATTTTGTTTCATCATATTATGTAGTACTCAAAAGGGGGACATCCGATTAAGCTGAAATTTTCAAACGCGGACTAAGAATCGAGTTAATATCAGATAGGCCATAATTTGTCCTTCTATTCCAAAAGCTATTTCCGTGTTTTAAAATATTTTAATGAATATTTAATAAAATACAGTGTTTATTATCATCTTATGTAAATTTTTTGATGCCATCAGTTGCTAAAAGTCATCTTTTTGACTAAATTTATATCAATTATTTTATAAAAAATAACATCAATACATAAAATATTTTTAAAATGTATTTATTCACCAATATTATCACCAAATATTATTAATCAAACAATACCAAAAAACATTAGAGTTAGATTATGTTTGGATAATTATGTCGTTATTGTCATTCAACCATGTGATCAATGTTTTATAAATATTTTAAATACTAAAACGTTATATAAATATATATATATATATCCAATGTGTGACAAATTTCAAAATAAATAGTAGAATGCCTTTTAAATTACAGCCGATTAAACATTTGTATTAATGCTTACACATTGTTAACCCTTCACTACACTTCCTTTGAACGTTTTACAATGAATATTTCGCTTATATACCCATTTGATTAAATAAAATGATGTCGGTCTCCCAGAATTGAGTTATAAAGATATATAAATATAATTATAAATACAGATAATTTTTCTCGATTGGAAAATTTAAATATTTATATTTTTGTATTTTTCGTGTTATTTGTTTTCATTATAATTATTTTAAGTCAGGCATCATTACAGATGCAAAAAAACGTTGTATGCATAATTTTGTTTTATTAATTTAACAACATAGTCTTTGAGGAAAGTAAACATTATCTTTAGTCGTCACCTTTCTAGTAAACTGATGTAAATGATTTTTCGAAATTATTGAGGCACCAACCTTAATTTGTAATTAAATAATTATTAATAGAAAATAAATCAAATTTATTCAAATTAAGTTTTTGTAAGAAATATATTAAAAATATGGAAAAATATAGAAAATATATTAGGATAGGATAATTCAATATGATATAATATTTAATATTTTAAAACGAAAATTATTTTTCCAAAAATTCATGAACGCATCAGTTTTCTAGGAAAAATAAAAAAAGTGATGCAATAGTCCCAAGTTCAGTAGAACCACTAAGCAAAATTCGTTTTAGAACGGCCAATATTAAGACATGGTAAAAATTACATACATTTTTAACCAGCTATATGATAACAAAGCATTCCACATATTTCTGTAACATTTGAACACGTTGGTCACGAGGAAGATTTCAAACATTTTAAACAATTTTTATCCAAAACGTGTTGTTTATCATTTGACAATACAAGTTTTATTGCGAAAATGTAATTTTTTGTAAATTTTCGTTAAAAAAATATATTGCACCGTTTTTATATATTATTTTTTAAATTATATTGTTGAAACTTATTACAGTATTTTTTATTTGTATTCAATAATTAAATTAGGAAATTGATTGAGAAGAAAATATTTCCATTTTTAATCAATATTATAACTTTTTGATCAACTGATGACAACTATAATATTAAAAATTCTAGTTGACATAAATTCAACCAAATTAGAAACAATCTTTTAAAATTAATGTCATGGGTAACTTGATGATACTATCCGTAATGGATTTTGAAACGATCAATAAAAATGTTCAAAACACGGAATAGGATATTAAATAATAACATCACTGCATTATCATCACACGACCAAATTTTCCACAATGAAAAGGTCTGTATTTAAATATACCATGACTGACTTTTTGCACAACAGATGATGAAAGAAAATGAACGTAATAAATGTAATTTTTCCCCCTACCCCCTTTGGCCGTTCTGATATTAATAGATAAATAACAACATGTTCTTGCCTATTCACAGATGCCAAGGTGAAGAGAAAGCCCTATAACTTACCGTTGCCATTTTACTACCTCTTATACAGTTAACATTTTCGTATTTATGGGGAACATTTGCAGAGATTAGCAGCTGGAAATACTAAAACTTTGAAACTAATCATATAATAGGTGAATACAACCATTCATTCACTCCGGAAGTAATTTCAATGCAATCCCTGGTTATTATATTTTATTTGTTTTTTGTAAAGTAACCATATAGTTTTACAGTTTATGACATCTGTATCAGCTTTAAAATCCACCATGAAAAAATAATAAAATAAATATATCTAGCAGAATATTTTGGGCATATCATATAGGTTTAATACAATTTTATCATATCGTTTTTCTATACCCGTAATGTGAAGGTTCATCAACAAAGATATACTACTATGTTAGAAAAAAGGGTTTTTTAAATGGTTTGTTGAGAAAGAAAAATTATTTTGGTTAAAATTGTTTTTCTAAAAAACCCTTTAAAGGTTTTTTAGAAATAAAAAACTCTTTAAGGGTTTCTCTATCAAACCTTTCTAAAGATAACTTTCAATTAATTAATCTCTCTAATTATTTTTGTATTTATATATTAAATATTTAAAATATATTAAATAGTTGTAACGATAAAAATTGCGAAAACATAAAACGCCGTATGTGCAGTATTGGCATATTTTCAAACTCCTTATTTAAATAATCTACAGAATGTACATAATGACACATTTTATAATATACAATTAAAAACAAAAGTTAGGATATGATAATAATTATATATAAAATGTTGTATAATCGAATGTAATATATATTAATTTAAAGTTATTGGAAAATCATAAGTGTGAAATGATTACATATTGTAATGAAATAATCCTTTTTAAAACAGCAAAAAATGCATTGATTTGTAATTTAATTTGGACTTGTATTTATACGAGAAACAGTTCTATATTAATCGTCACAAGGTCACTATGTTATTCGTTTATTGATTTGATTTTTGGGTAGCGTAGCCTAAAGTTAAACAAAGTGATATATACACAATATACAGTATACAATGCAATATATAAACATCATTGGTATACTAGACACAAAGACTTCATGCAGTTAAATTATTTCGTACGGCCTTATTAATTTAATTATGCTATCATTCTGTCAGTTGTGTTTAGTGCGGCGTGATATTAATACATTTTCTTATTATTTGTACTAGTCATTTATCTATATTTTTACACTTTTTTTATTATCAAGGAAATTATATAATCATTTTTTGTGCAATATTGCTCCAAACAATACACCACAAGTAATCGACTTCTTTATTTATCGAATATCGAATGGATGCAGATTACGTGTTATGTTTATTATTTATAGAAGTTCCTGTGACTTTGAAAGCATAACTGGACATATATATGCTTAAATAAATGCGAGTCAAAAAAATAATGTCACATAATAAATAGTATATGATTATTACATTAGTATATTATATTGTATTATATATAATATTGTATTAGGATTACTATTCTTATTATTTTTATAATTTTAAACACATTGTTTTAATACATGTTTACGTACGTTAGTTACACATTAAATTATCTATATTCATGAATAACTAAATAATAGTCTATTTTAATATTGATAACCTCAATTAATTTTAATGCATTGTATACAGTATGTATTGCTCACAGTGAACTGATAATATGTTAGTATCATTTACAGTCTCCATTTGAAGCTTCAACGATTTTTTACCTTTGCGGTTATACAATTAATCAATTTTGTTTTTATAGTTGTATTCTTTTTAAGAAGATAAAATAATTTCCTAATCATATTTTTGAATATGTAATATCTATTAATAAAGATACTAATCTAAACGAATATGTTTTTATCATCAACTGATGCTATATTGACGATATCAAAGAAAATGTAAATATTGCTATTCATAAATATTATTATTATAAATAATTATAATATACTAAAAACATTATAAACAGTGATATTTAATACTTGTAATTAATACTTTTTTTACCAATAAAATATGATAAACCTGAATTTTTTATTAAATATTTTAAAAAAATGATTATGGAATTAAAACAAAAATCATTACTGCAAATTAATTATTGTTTAATAGCATAACATGGAATTTTATTATAAAATATTTCTCTATAATAATTAAACACGGCAAATACTCAATTTTACAGAAATTATACAACTGCATTTTTAATAAATGTTATAATAGAATGACAATTTTCAATATAATTTAAAAAAAATTAAATACTTCAAATTAAAAATATTCAGAAAGCTAATTATTTTACTAAATGATTATGGCTAAAATATCTCACTTAGAAATTCAATAGAACTATTATTACTTCAAAACAAAATAATTAAATACTACTATAGGACTATACATATTAACATTTTCCCACATGGATACCATGGCTACCAAGGATACCACGCTGACTTTACCAACAATAATGAATAAATGACACTCAGAATGACAATCTTGTTCGGATAAACTTTAAAAGTTTTTAGTGTATAAAATGAGACTTAAACAAATCGTAATCAATCAACATTCTACCTTAAAGTTTTAAATTAAATTAACTGTCTTAACTATTAGAACTTAAAATCAATGTATAATTAAAACATATTATAAAAAATCCTTAGAGCGTGACCGTTACCATTTAACAAGTCCTTAGAGCGTGACCGTTACCATTTAACAAGTCCTTAGAGCGTGACCGAGCGTTACCATTCAATCATTTATCATTGCATAATTAGGATTTACTACAATATACAGGTTGTACTTTGCATTTTTTTGTTCGAGACAAGAATCAATAATTTTAGACATCATATCATAAATGTCAATGTTCCATTTTTTTAAATAGTTTTATAGATTTATATAAAATTATAAATTATCTGCATTTGACTTTAAAATGTAACAATAACAGATAGCAGATAACAGATGGTTACTAGATTGTGAAATATTGAGTTTATAAAATTCTGGTTATTATTACTAAACAGTATTTTTTATACATTGCATATACATATATACTATATACGTTTAATTAAAATGCATAATAACCTCTATGTATTTTTGTTCCTCTATTCTTAATCTTTCTATCACCTGAATCTATATTTGTCAATCCATTCCAAACTGAAGACATCTTATATTTCGTATTAATACACTAAACGGCATTTTTGTTACCCGCCAAACAAGTAAACAGTGTGACGTGAGCTTGTACATGTGTTGATCGCATGCCTATATATTATTCATACTCGATGCATCGAAATGTCTCCAAACATGTGTGTCAAGCAATGTTTGTGAATCCTAACGAAATATGAGGCTATCAGACGAAATATGGGACTTCTTATCATGATCATTACGCATGCCAATCCATATTCGATACGTAACTTGGTGATTGCCTTGAAAACAGGGAGTTATCTCATGTTTAACGTTTATCAACATGGTTAACTATTGTATAAATTGATGTATTTTAAATGTAATTGATAATTTAATAATTTAATAATTAAGTGTACCAAATAAGTATAGAGCAGTGACCTACTTATTAATATTGGATAGAACTAGTACAATGAATGAAGACATCAGTAGAATATATATATACCTACAATTGTCTGGATAGTATATTTTTTCATATATGATACATTTCTATGATATTATGTGCTAAATATATTTGTTATTTTTGAAACCCCGTCCATTAGTTAGCAATTTGTACCGTGAATGGAAAAACTTTTATTTGTTTCGAGAAATATATATTTTAAAATTATTTTCGTGTATATAATAGGATAACTTATATTTGTAACAAAACATTTGTTTGTCAATACTCCTTTGTTAAATTTTATATATTAACAGTTATATATTTTATTAATTTGGATCCATCAATATTAGTAGTATAATATTGTTTATTTATCAAATAGCTTCCATGACTCTTTATTTTATCTCTTTGGAAAAAAATATTTTTTAATTTCCAATTTGTCACAGCAGATAAACAATTTGGAATTTACAATAAGTTGTTTCAGTTCGTCTGAAAAGAGTTTAGTTAAATAATTACAATGTTCTGAAATAGGTAACCAGGTTTTTTCTTAGTTTTTGCATAATTGTTATTATCAATTTATCAACTCGTCCTTGTTTTTCAGAGAAACTTATTTATTCAATCTTTCCTTGTATTACATTTTATTAAAATGTCAAACTTATCCGCAATAATTCATCAAATCAAATAAAAAAATTAATTAAAAATATTCTTCTTTGTGTTTTATTCGTTAGGGAATTTTTATCTGACTAATTAGGACTTCTCACATATTTTCAAACTTTTAATAAACTCACTTTATTATTTGTATTACAATTCTCATTTGATACAGATAATGTTATAAAATAAGAATTGCTATTTTATATATTGGCCATAATTATGGCGTATATGTACGTGTACACTCCACCTACCTCTTAAAATAGAGGTTGAGCAACTTCTTGGAGAACGAAGAGGGATGGTGTGACCATTTCCTCGAGCAAGACGCTGTTTTGACCGGAGAGTGCAGCTTGGGCAGACTGCCGGTGTAGTTGTCCTGATCAACCGACACGGACCCCCCCTGCTGCCCCTCCGAGTACGATTTCATGGTGCTCTTCTTGTTCAGCCTCGTGGAGAGTTTTCTCTTCTCGTTTCCGGAGAAATAGGGCGGCGTCGAGGCGGCGCTAGCACACCTCCCGCTGTCATTGGAGTTGTCAAAGGACCATGTGTTTCGGGTGATTTCGAAGGACCGGTTGACGAAGGCCGCAGGCAACTCCACCGAGGTGCTCAGCGGTTTTTGACGCAGTAGAATGGGGCGTGTTGCCAGAAGGTGGGATGGCTCTTCTAAACTTGGCTGCTTCGCGGTTTGTTTCATGTCACCTTGTTTCATAATTAAATGTATATATATATGTAGTTATCAAAATGATAAAACAATGCGAACATAAATTAGTAAATAGTAACGCTTTTCTGTATATATATACATTACACACTTAAATATATAATATTTTGGTTTTTGTTTTTGTTTTTGTCATCGAATTTAAACGTTTTAAAATTAATTTCAATATTTTTAATCTTCAGAAAATGTAATCACATTTTGTATCGAACAATTTGGTGATTATTATCGAAAATGGGGAATGGGTTGTAAAAGTTACATTATTTTTTGGTGATAAACCATATGAGATATTGAAACTAAAATATTAAATGTATGTAGTGAGAAAAAACTAATTATAATGTAATAAATCTAATATGTTCAAGTTTGGTTTAAAAAAATGGTATATACAAATATTTTAATAATATAGATATATAAATTATAAATATAAATAAATATAATAATAAAAATAAATATAAAAATAAATATATATACACACACTGTATTCTATTTATATTTCTCATGTGACAAATACGTTTGTCGAGAATATAACGGAAATAAAAAAAGTGTTGTTAATGTTAATATCGTGTTTATTTACTTAAGTGACAGTTTTAGTTCAAATTGATGTGAACAATTTTTTTATAATATTATATTTTAAAATAGTTTATACACTATTGTATAATGAAGTAAAAATTACTACGTTTTTTACGTTTTTTTAGGAACACGATTTTTTAAAAATTGCTCGGAAAGAAATTCCCAAATCGATTGGGGAACCTCAATTCGGTATCCCCGCCCCTGATTTACCCGAAAACAACCTTAACGTTGGCTATAATGAATATTGAACTTTTTAATTATTAGCTATAAGTTATAAATAACTTCAAAAATACTGTTTTTCAAATTTTTGATTAATAAGATACTATATAGAATTCAAGGAAATAAATAAATAATTTATCTATTTAATCATTTATGATATACGAATTGTTATTTATTTATATAAACAACATAATATATAAAACATTATTTGTTTATTTCAAAAATTTGTCTCTAATAAATGAACTTTTAACATAACTACTGTACTACTGTAGACTATGTGAAATCTACTTGTTTCATTCACATTCCAAAAGCTGGTTATTCTAGTATTAATGAGTTTTTTATTTTAAAATTTGTTAATCTATTAAATTATAAATCATAATTCTAATGATTTCAAACGGCCCGCGCTGATATAGGCCACAGGCACTTTCATTAAAATGTGAAGAAATTATTCGCACAGTTAAATGCGGTAGCCGTTAAGAAACGAAATCAGGAGTTAAAAGTCCTCCAAGCCTTATTTGGACTCTGATTAAAGTCTTTTTATCTCTTGGAAATTAATATTTTTAGAAAATAAAAAAGAATATTTATCCGACTATTGGATGAGAATTTACAGTTTCAACATTGGTTTCAATGTTTAAACACGATATTTAAAGTGCCTCAGTTGATACTTTCGACAGATATGTTTTATGACAATTATTTAATATACACTTTAAATAATAATTTGATTACTGATTCTATGTTATTGGTTCTAAGTCAATCATTAAACAAACAGCATATTATGTGGAATAATGCATATATTAGTCCATTTAATTAATACCGAGGACAGACCGGCGCAATTCTTTTAAATGACAGCACGTTTTACCAACATGACGAAAACCCGGGTTCGAAACCTGTTCAGAAGGAGAGCCTAAGGGAGGTAATTGTGAAAAACACAGCATCCAGCCTGAAGTAGGAGAATCTTTCACCATAAATAAAATAACCAGTAGGATCTTAATTAGGTTATGAACATCACAGACTATAATAATAATGAATAGTTATTAACTTATTATGTATATTAAATAGTCAAAATTGAAACAATATGAAGTTTATATATATAATATTTGTATGCACATTCAACATAAATATAAATGCGTTAAAATTAATAGTTTTTTAATTTAATAATAACAATTTATGTCATATGGAATTAAGTAGATACAGTGTAACAATAATTATAATCTAACAATTAATAAATACTATTTAAAATGTTATTAAAATGCAATTAAAATAAAAAATTATGGAAATTTGAACAGTAGTGTCCGGAACTAAAAATCTATTTCATAAAATATGACCACACATATAGTGTACTAACGTTCTAGACGTCATTCAAATAAAATATAAATGAAATGTATGCATTTATTCATCATGTCTGGCTTTTTTTTATTTTAGATGAATTTAGATGCATCATTTATTAAAAAATACATATTCAGAAATGTATAACATGTAATAAAATATATATATATATATTGTATTTGATTTAATTAAAAACACATTAAATAAACGTATTTTTATTTCGATACTCTCACTATTAACATAATACCGAAATATTTATTTTAAAAAGTCTTTGATTTGTCCAATTGGTTTTGTTTCATATGTAAGATACATGTTTACGTGTTCTGCTTATTATATATTAATAATTTATAGTGATTAACTATTTATTATTACACTGTTATATGAAAAATAAATCATGTATATATGGTTCTCTTGAACAATTTCATACATTTTAAACATACCATCCTTCTTTTATTTATTTTTATATAACTTAAAAACCAATTATAATAATTTAAATACGAATTTCAAATAATTTGAAACTAAGCACATATTTATTTCTAGTCTTTCTCATGTTATATTTTATTAAAGCATTAAATGTGTAATAATATGTAACAACTGACGATTCAAAAGTTTAAAATATTTATAAATAATTGTATGGTTTCAAAGCATTCTGGAGTGGCAATGATCCCTTAAATCATTTAAACGATTTAAAAATTATTTGTTATTATTTTCTCAATCGGTGAAGGGTACATTCTGACATTTATAACTTACGATCTGTGTATTAAAACGAAAATATCGTGTGCAATTTAGAACTTAAGATATGTGGATTCAAATGAACATATCGGATGCAATTTAGAACTTAAGATCTGTGTATTCAAATAAACAGATCGGGTGCAATTCAGAACTTAAGATCTGTGTATTCAAATGAACATATCGGGTGCAATTTAGAACTTAAGATCTGTGTATTAAAATGAAAAGATCGTTTGCAATTTAGAACTTAAGATATGTGTATTCAAATGAACATATCGGATGCAATTTAGAACTTAAGATCTGTGTATTCAAATGACCAGATCGGGTGCAATTTACGCGGGTTTCAATGTTGAGCGGGGAACAATCTATGTCTTCATTTCATATTGAAAATATGTATCACATTGAATAATTAATTTAACATCTCGAAAAATTTGAATTTAATCAACATTTTTATACACTTTTTTAAATAACAATTTATTAAATTATTAATAATTTTTTTAATAGCCTTTTAAGTTATTTAGAATAATATAACTGGTCATATTAATACTCACCTTTCATATTTATTGATGTAGATCAAAATAAAATAGTTATAATATGGTTTGTATATTGTTTTTTGTTATTATACTTGGAGTTTTGCACTCCATGAATTTTATTAATTATAATTTGAAATACTTCTATTCTTTGTGGATTTCGTAGAATTTGTTTTAAAATATGATCTCTATTTGGAAAGTTTATTTAAAATCGAGATATTTATTACTTTACCTATCGAGAAATTTGTTGCCATACAATAAATAGCGAGAAAGGAATTTTAAATAAAATAAAAAATTTAATTTTAATAATTAATATTAATGATGAATTAATCAAAATTACATATAAAATAGATTATTTGCCTATAGTCCATATCAGTCCTTTATTTAGTCCTTATTAGTTTTAGGAAACCTTGGTATTTATAAACCGAAAGGTTGACAACAACAGTAATTGCATGACGGTTCGCTGACAATGAAATCTAATAAATAGTGTTATAAAACTATACAATTTAAATATAGAATGTTTAACCAATATTATCTGGCATACATTTTGAATACTTTTGTGTTAACTCTAGAAAGGACATTCGAGAACTATTCGAGGTTTAAATAAGGCCAACGGTGGGGATGATAATTACACATCTTTATAATTGGATTCAGCTAAGAAACTACCAGTTAGAAACGAATTGTAATTGTTTTTAGGTTATACTTGGACAATAATAGTTTTTACCATTTTCAAAAAAGAATCAAACAAGCTGGTAGCATGGTTAAATGTCAATGATGTTATAATTTTAAGACACAAATTCGATAGTTTTTTGGTGAATATATTATTTGTTGGTGATATCTATTTTATATTTTAAATAGTCTATTTCTGACATATAATTCTCGTTAAGTGTAGAAATTTCATAGAAAAGATGTGTTTTTCGTGTATATTTAATGTAAAAATATGGCCATTTTTTATTTAAAAAATTTCAAATTTTCACCATATTATATAAACCTTACAAAAGATTTTAAGATTTATTAAATATCTTTTATATATATAATATAGTTATGTCGACATTTTCAGTAATAATATCACGTAGTTGGTATGATAATTTTATTTATATTTAATTCAAAATATCCATATTTGGCAAGTAATGGATTTAAAAATACATAATATCGTATTGATTGATTTGAACTCAATAAAAATATGCCTCATTGAATGTTTATAATGGAATCTCCAAAACGCATTTCGAAATAGCCAAGAAAATATTGCAAAACTCGGCAAAGTTTTTTCTTTGAAATAGGTTAGATTATGAGGTCACTGCGCTGCTGTCAACCCAAGCGATTATTATTTATTATAAAATTAAATATTTTTCAAAATCGGCGGATAGCACACGCTTGAACATTTTAACTTAAATCGGACGTTCACTGTCTACACTACACAGTGATTACTGAACATTGTAACCACCTGGTTTTAATAAATAAATGAAGTAACGAAAAGTTTTGTAAAAGTTCAAACTAATAATAATGAAACCTTTTCAGGAAAATTAAAAAAAAAAGAATTATTTATAGACTATATATTCGGTGAAAACGACACCTTCATCAGAGTTTGAAGAAAATAATTGTACATTTTATAGATAGTGCAAATGTTATATTGCATAGATAATAGTATTAATTAAATCAATTTTGAGATTTAATATATGGCTAGGAGAAAAATAATATTGAAAATTTTAGAAATATAGATAACATTAGAAATTAATATTTAGTAAAGAATTAAGATCATTACAATAGAAGAATCAATATACACAGCATTTAAAAAGTTTAAAAAAATTATAAAAGTATTTAACTAGATCTCCCCATCTTTATTTATACCATCTGGTTGCTTACATTTAAATTTACATATATAGTGCTCTTCTTTTTGGCGACGTAATTGAGTGGTCAAGCTGTTGAGTGGTCAAGCTGTTAAGTGGTCAAGCTGTTGAGTGGTCAAGCTGTTAAGTGGTCAAGCTGTTAAGTGGTCAAGCTGTTGAGTGGTCAAGCTGTTGATTGGTCAAGCTGTTGAGTGGTCAAGCTGTTGAGTGGTCAAGCTGTTGAGTGGACGTTGAGACCACTAAACAACATCGCCAAAAAAGAAGAGGAATATATATGTAAATTTAAATGTAAGCACCCATGTGGTATAAATAAACATGAGGGAGATCTAGTTAAATACTTTTATAATTGTTTTTGACTTTTTTAAGATGATTCTTATATTGATTTTTCTAAATTTTGATTTTTCTAAATTTTGATTTTTCTAAATTTTGATTTTACTAAATATTGATTTATAATATTATCTTTATTTCCTAAATGTTTCATATAATCCATATAATTTTCTCATAAATATATTAAAAAATTTAAAATTGATGTAATTAATACAACTATCTATGCAATATAACATTTTAATTATCTATAAGATGTACAATTATTTTTTCCAAACTCTGATGAAGGTGTAGTTTTCACCGAATATATAGTCTATAAATAAATCTTTGTTTTTTCATTTTCCTGAAAGGGTTTTATTATTATTTGTTTGAACCTTTCGGTTTTGCCATTCTAGAGTTTACACTATATAATCCGCTGTATCATTTGCACCGACTGCAAAATGATCACCTTAAATAATTATAATCAATAACGTGTATTAAACGTAAAATAACCAATTTAGGATATCATATATCTATCTAATATCTAAATAGAAGGAAATGATATACGTGTACAAACTGTTCTGTAGCGTAGATGGCTTTGTTTGTTGATCGGTTCTGTTCTGATGAGTAAAAATACTAATCCATTGTAATACTTACAAGTCATTTTTCTAAAGCAATAATTTATTGTAATGATATATCTGTTATAGTTTGATATAATTATATATAATAATACTTATTATAATATATAATATACATATAACTTTTCAATATATATAACTAAACCATAAGAATTACTAAAATATGTCACAGTCATTCATTGTCTTTAAAAATATTACGTTCAACAAATTTGATAAATAGAAACATAAGTTTTCTAGTTGTTTATATGAAGTTATTTATTGATGCACCTGTAGTAAATGTGTGGGAGTATAACTTCAAACACCTCTAAATAACCCTATATAGACCCGAACACAGTAAAGTAAAATTCGTCAATAAAAGCACACCTACGCCTATCCACCTCAATGCACATGTGATGCCGAATTTAACCAATATGAACATTTATTCGATTAACTAAATCTTTTTTTCATTATATTACATCGAGTTTGAACTAAGATTCGGAAGCCTTTATATTATACAAGGTGCTCATAATTCACATTTAAGTATTGTATATGGTGGATATATCAAGTGGCAGTGATTTGCATAGAAAGTATAATAATAATCATAGAAAATATGTTTCATTTTTAGTATAGTAAACATTGAAGTTATTAAATTGATACCATTATTATTCGGCTTCCTAAAAACTGATAATAATGTTATACTTATTTCATACGATTTTCTGATGTTTTTTAAATTTTAAATTTTGAGGCGACTCAACCGATCAAAACTGAGCGTTGGAGCGAATGAACACAATTTTATTGCGAAAATTTTGATACAAAACTTGTTTGATCTGACACCCATTGGGTCATGTGACCGGCCCTTGAATATCTCCAATTATCTCAAATTTGTAAATTCTGCTTTTTCCAAGAATTATGATTTTTTTCTGTTTTTGATTTTATATAAGTGAATTATAGATAACGGCACAGAAAATATTTTGGAATTATTTTGCGGAGAAAAAATGAATTTTTGGATTTTTAATGGTTGATCGAGTTCAACATCTAATGAGAATTGTAACATTTCAAATTTGCTGTGAAAAATCTGCAACAAAATCTGCCAGGCAAAGTATGTAATGGTAATATAATATATAATTTGTAAAACTATATAGGAAAAACTAAATATAATTTTATTTGATTCGAACCAGTGACCAATCGGGTATATGATAAACAATTTAAATGTCATGCTGAACTAAAATATAATGACAATAGATGAGATAAACAATAAATTCCATATAAATTCCTATATTTTTGCTGCAATATTAACCACAAATCTACTGCTATGTAATTTTCATTAATATTAAAAAGTCTAAGAACCAAAACATTTAACTTAAATAAATGTCAAAAATTTATAAAACAATTTACTAAAACCTTATAGAAATAGTTTCTATAAAAAACAAATCAAATTGTTAATTTTAAAACATCCATGAAATATTAATTTATTTTAAACTATGCAATAAATTGTAATAAAATATTTGTTTATTTTCACAATTTTGTAATTATATTTCATCCAATAAATAATTAACTTCGTATTAACTAAGTAATTGATAAATATTTAGTTATTATTTTTTATTATATTTCATTAATAAAAATATAATTGATTCAAATATAGGGAATATATCAATATATAAACTTTTTCTAGACTTAAGCCGTTGTATGTCAAATAAAACAATAAAAATAATAATAAATCTATTAAATAGAATGTATTAAACAAAACTGAAAACATCAAGTTGAAGTTGTAACAATAAATATTGCACCTCACTTTATAATTCACTTTCGTAAAAGAAATAACCACAATTATTAGGCAAAGTGTGACGATATATGCATCTAAAAATATTTGATATACCCAATTTACGATACATTTACACTTACTTCCATTTCTTTTCTGTACAACCACTACTTCTTAGATATACTTTTCACAAGGAATGGATGTTATGAGCTTGCTAGCATGCAGCCCCTGAGCAACAGGGAAGGGGAACTATATACTGGGATTGTTCTAATGATATATAAACAGAAGGATACAATTACAGAGCAGAGTTGTAGGATATGTTTACTACTGAATAACGCTAAACTGAATCTAGATGCTGTACATGTAGCACATGTAAAAGCGTTAGAAACAAGTGTTGCAGTAAGGGATACACCTAACGGTCATCATAAATATTTTTCATGTATAGTATGTGTCAATATCTCTTTTAAAATGAAAAGTTTGCGAAAAAACTATAAGATCGGCAAAAAACTATTTAACTTTTATTTGAAATATCGTAAAAAAGATTAACATTGAACGCAATCAACAGCTAACTATAAATTGTTTTGCGTGAAAATAATACTAAGGGAATTAGTCAGTAAGGGCATAGAAAGGAAAATATTGGTGTATTTTCTTGAAATGTTGCATTATTGTAGAAAAATTTTCCCTTTATTACGTACTCTCAGCATTGTAATTAAAAAAAAATTGAGTATAAAATTAGAAATATTTACAATTTCAAAATCTGCATTTAGATCAAATTTATAATCGTTTTGTCTCGCAGTTATATAGACTTTTATCATAAATTTATCATTAATATATTCCATTGTTTTTGGGTTTTATACAATATTATTTTGATATTAACGTTTTTGATTTATCAGTATGCTAAGAAGAGTGACTAGGGAAATAAGTAATAATCATTTTATGTAATAGTTGTTTTGGAACAGTCCTTGCAATTGAAAAATATGTAACTTGATGTAACAGTACCTACAATGAAGTCGGTTGTTAAATGTGACAAATAGAAGCAATAATAAAAAAAATTAAAATTAAACATGGGAGAATAATTATTTGTTAAATTTTAAAGGTTTTATCAAGCTTCTTAAAAGTTAAAAAGTTCTATAAAACGCCAAATGTAACAAATGTAAATTTCTATATATTTTTCAAATAAAAAAATCGTTTGAAGTTCATCTGTTATTGTAGGTAAAATTATTACACGTTGTGTTTAAATATTTATGACGTCATAGTTCATGTTTGACAGGACCTACAATTAAATAATGTTCAGATATAAACTATATATATATATGAAATATATAAGGCCTGAAATGTTACTGAATTCCGTAGTATAGATGGTTCAGACTAGTGAACTGATAACATGTGAGTATTAATTATGACTAATACATCAAAAAGAAACGCATTGTGTGTATTCATTTGAAGCAACAGGACGGAATAGTTCAAAAATCGTTCATTAGCTAAGATAAAATAACACCCCTTTTCTCAATAACACAATTCAAACATTTTGTTTTAGAAGTTTTCATTGAAGTCATTTTGATGCTAATTACATTCTGAGATGATCAAGTTTTTGCTTTTATTAGATTTTATTTATATGTTGCAAAGAATGTAATATTGTGAAAAGTTGAAGTCGTAAAATGTTTCTCAGGCGTTTATAAAAAAGGATAAAGACAATAAGATTAACTATGGGTAATATTGGAACATATACATTCTAAGATTTTTACTGACTCCATTTTCATTTTTAATGACATTTTATTGAGGTTTTGTTAAGTTTAGAGTTTAGATCCATTTTAAATCTATTTAGAGGTAAAAGCGGAGCTGTATGTATATATATACAACCAATTTCACGGCACCTCATTAAAATGAAGTCAATTAAAAACAGATTAGAATCAGATTTCAACAAAGGTTGACGTTTTTTTTATTTTGCAAGAAAATATTTGTGGGAAGGAATTATTTGAATAGAGTAAATTGTAATCATTCTGAAAAAATTGCAAAATGTATAACTGTTTTCCATGTAAATATAATTATATAAAAGTAATTCAAAATGTACGGAATGTTTATGCATAAATTATAAAATATATAAAATATGTCACTATTCACTAATAAGAAATTTTTGTGTTTTGGAAAAACGCAACTTGACGTTCCTTAATTCGCTTGAATATGAATATTCTTGTTTTCTTCACTTTCATTTGCTAACATTATTCGTCTTTAAACAAAATACGTATTAAACTTTTTATTAAATGTAGGTACAGATGCAAACATTTAGAACATTATTATTGCTATTTCTGTATAAAATAAAGAACACTGCTAACAATATGTTGTACAATAAGTATACGGAAACTAAATATAGAAAAATAAAGTTTCTAAATAGTGCAAAATATGCAAATAATGACAACAGTGAAATATTTAGATGAAAATTGTCAATCAATTTATTTTTAAAGCAGATTTAATGATAAAAAAGATTTTTAATACAAATGTTTAATACGTTAAGTGAGCCACTATGCCCTTGGGTAGTCAAAATAAACCACATGTACCTGAATCGCCCTCTCCTACTTCGTATATCATATGCGATCGGTCAAATCTGTATAAGCAGAATATTACAACAAGAAAACAATTGTGTTATCTAAATTGAACCGATGTTTGCACATCTTATCTGACAGCGTTGTCTGTCCAATTTTATTTCCATCATTTGCAGCGTTTATACGTATATATTTTTAACAAGTTGCGTCGCTGAAGAGGGAACAATTAACTAGTTTTTTCCTTTGACCCTTGGGATACGTTTCGGAAGAATATTAGAGCCGCCACGTTATTCGATTTCTTCGACACACTAGAAGTCAAATTATTCATCCAACAATTTACCAAGTTTTTCTTTCAAGATGAGTGAAGTGCGATGCTTAAAGAATAAATAAGTAGTGTATACTAGAAAAACAAAACTAGATTTAGATAAGAATTTTGGAAGAAGTGGTATCTGTTGAGGTATTTTATGTAATATCATATTCTTGGCTCCTGAGCATTAACAAATGTTTAACTTTATGTAGGTCGGCAGATATGTCACCTATGTTTGTCTAATGTATAATAAATGTTGCATTAAATTATTGGAAAAATCGTTTTACTTTATTTATTTAAATATTTTAATTCGAATTTGTCATATATTTAAAAAAATGTATTTAAAATATTCGTACATTTTGTTTTCTTTGGTATATAATTGCACACTATTTACATAATAAAATATGCCTAAAAATACAAGCATTTATGAAAATTAGTAATAAACAATTAAACTTTAAAAAAAAGTATTTTATCATTTATTACTCAAAGTCTACTGATATACTAATCCTGATATTTACAGAACCTGCATAATTTTTAATGCGTTTTCGATTTTATATATTCTCGTAAAATATACTTAAGAATGAGCTAAAATAGCATTTGTTAGAGATCAAAAGTTTTTAAACTTTTAGTCTGAAACTTTCACTGATCACTCATATTCTTAAATACTTTCTGCTAAATAATTTTTTGGCAATTACTAACTACTATTATGATGTCATTATCTCGAATACCAAATGATCAACTACCAATATCATTGAAGTTTAATGCGATAGAACTAGCTTCTGTAAAAAAAGCCCGCAACCTTGACGTTAACTTCATAAGTAGTTAAAACTACAAGTCTCATGTTACATCAGTCGTTAAATCTAGTTGCTTGTCGTATGTATATATGTATTTCATATAATTTCATATTTCATATTTCATACATGTTTATATTGTATGTCATATAAACTGTACATAAATAATATAAATGACGCCATAAAAATTGCAATTTTTGTTGACTATTATAAAATGACTGATCAGACACAATTTTAATTAATTTTGGAATAACAAAATTTAGCTAAATATTTTACCGGAAAGTGAAACCTGGTAAAATAAAAATAAAGTTCTATCAAATAATTGATTGCGCATTGAATATATAGTATACTTGTTTTTTCACTCCTATGTAACAGCATAAAAATTATGTAATACATGTATTCAAAAAGATATATTACATATGCATACCATTAAAGAAGTTAAACATGTCATTTTTCTAATAACAACAATTTTAGTTATTTTTTAAAGTTGTTGATTGACTAAATGTTAGTTGAGAAGGGATGGCCGAGTGATTTCCATCATACTCTAAGTATTGTCATGGAACAGGTCAGTCACACTCTCCCAAGCCAATATTTATAATTATTATACCTTTTTTTCCAATCGTATCAATTAATTACCAATCGTACCCATTATTGTACCAATCGTACCAAATTATTGTACCCCAATTTAAAATATTATATTCTACATTACTATTTACAATTCTAATTATACGACACATTAGACACGTTAAAACTTTCCTACCGTACTCAATTGAACAGTTTGTATCAACTTATCGGAAAGTTCAATGTGTACTGAACTTATTCACAAGCGGATGGCTCTTCCAAGTTTTGGTTAAAAATGTTGCTGCACAAAGAAATGTATATTAAATTGACATACGCTACACATATAATTATAACTATTTCGTAAGTCAATAAATTACTGCTAATAAATTACATGTACCTATAACATGGCCAGCTACTATGAATACTAAAGTAAGTAAGTAAGTAAGTAAGTAAGTATAGTGTATATTTCAGCAAATGACAGAACGCATTTGAGGGGGATTTAGA
>JAUZND010014530.1:0-27700 GCA_034780555.1 Coelogynopora nodosa | reverse complement strand
GCGGTGGAGACAATCATGTTTATACCCTTCTCTCACGCCCACGCAATTTAAAGATTTTGGTTGAGAAATTCTTGTATATAGGGTCGTAGTTGTATTCGTCCGGCATTGTAAAAGTCAACAACATTATCTCCAAATCGGTCAAAAGGAAGCCATAGTAACCAAAAATCAAATACTCGATTGTGATTGGCTGAAAAAAATTTGAAAATTTTTGGCGCGAAAATTCAAAATAATTTTACATTTGTGGAGGGGGGGGTATCATGCTCTATTTTTAGCTATGACGCATAAATCTATTTATAACTGCGGCAGAATCGACCGTTCCTATACTACTCATATGTCTATGCACAATTAAACAAACAATTGGACGCCATAGTTATGTCAAAATCTCCAGTTACTGTGATTTGTTAAAAATAACCCTCACTCACGTTTCAAATATAAGTTTTACAACTTTATTAAGTGGTGGAAACGTTGAATATTTGCTACGATGCGATAGACTTTTATGTGTTAAAGGGTTACATAGACTTTATTTAAAAACCTGGAAATTCTTATTATGGAACGCTTTTCACCGGTCATTGATAAAAAAGCTTGATATGTGGGTAATCCAAAGTTTATCCGAATTAGAAAATGTATCAAATCTTTCTAAAATGGTATATTATAAAGTAACACTTATTTCCGTCGACAGATAGGATATATGTACGTTAACAGGGTTCCAATATTGGGAGCTTAGTTATAACATGAATGATTAGGTCTGAGTTAGAAAGATATAACGTTTCAATTGGGAAAGGGGTGTTGATTTGTGAGTACAAAAATAATAGAGTTATGATCGGATTTTTCAATGACTATACAATTTTAATCTGGTAGAAGTTTCTTTCAATTAAATTATTGTCATACTACACTCATGTAGCCAGCGTAGAATTTTATTGAGGAATGGTGTACAGAGATTCAAAAAGACATCTTTCCAATCTCAACTGGAATGGAGTACCTGAAGTTTCAAAAGATTTTTTCACATAATATAGTTTCAAAAGATGAATGTGGCTATCTAACTAAGATACAGAAGTCATTTTTGTGCATAATTACTTTTTGATTTTGAAATAAGTCCAATAACGTATTGAGGGTGCTACACAAATTATTGAGCAAATTTTATAAATGAAGTTCATGGAACACACAAACATTTACCATTGTACAAAAATTACAAATTCTAACTTGTCTGGAAGTGGTCACAGTTCGTGGGTGTGAAAGAGGGCTGATTTTAAACAATCTCTAAAATCACAGATTTCGATTTAAAAACAGTTTCTAAGTTATTTGAAATAGTTCAGAAAGACTGCCAATGAAAATGGTTTTCTAAGCAACATTTATTAGATATCTGTGCAATAATTCAGTAAATAGTGCCTTTTTAGTACAATTAAATTATCGAAAAGTCACTAACACTCGATACCCACAAATGAGGGCAAATAGCGATACCCATAGCAGGTTAATCCTAAATTTAACAAAATTATGAAGATAACATTTGCGAATGACAAACTTGTTATATCTTGTAATGAGCATAGAGCGGCAAAACTGGTTTCATTCGTATGTAACTTTTCCTGTGGAAATGTTAATTTTATTGCTATGAAAGTGATATTCCATTAATTTTGGTTAAACAACACTTTAGTTCAGTAATTTTTATTCTCTAATTTTAAGTAAAAATGTGTCATATGTAACATGTATATATATTTATCTAATTTATTGCATGTACATGTATATATATCTATAATTATGTAATCTATTGTAGGTACATGTATTATATATATATATGTAATCTATTGCATGTAGGATACATATTGTATAAATAGCTTCGTATTTTTTGCTTTATTATTTTAAATTGATATCTCCTGTGGAATTGAGATTTTATAAAAAATTGGATGTTTTACTCACCGATAATAAACCTAATAGTTCATTTCTTGTCATAGCTTCTCATTAATCATATTGATTGTATATTATTTATTGTTTATTTGTTTGTGATAAGTCGACACGCCTTATGTTGGCCCATTTCGGTATATTTAATATGTACCCATTTATCACAACAAAACATTCCACGAAATGAGAGATCTATTATTACTATCGACAATCAATCAAATAATGAAGTAATCAATTAATTAATCAATCAATCAATCCAGTAATTATATATTTATACATATGAATAAGTGTAACAAGCGCAACACTGAATTTATTTATAACAGAGATTGTCAATGATAAACGTAATATACAAAACGTACTGACGCTTAAATGTGAATTAATGCTAACTTCCCATGCCAATGTTTTCTGATATAATAATATAAATATCTGCTTAAATATTGATCAATTTTGTATCGATCATCATCATCATATCTAAATACACACTATGATTATTTATATCATATGAAAAGGGAGGGAGTGGAGAATTGAGTGGGAAAATGGGGAGTGGGACCGAATCGACAATATATTTACTACTGAATAAATTTTTTGACTTATGATAATATTTGTATATATTTAAGCAACATGGTTCATGGTACATTACCAGAGCAATTGTTAATAACTATAAAGGTTTCTTAGAATTTATAATAAAAATATAACAAAAGTATTAATGATATTATAACACTTAGAGTCAAATTAGAAAATATCTCCCAAAGTATTCAACGAATATAAAAATTTTAAAAATTCAGTCAAAATTATCCACAAATGTGAGAGTCATGTCTTGTATATAAATAAGCGTGATCTATATTCTCACCTGACAGGTAGAATTATACCCGCATATAAAATACACTATTTGATACCATCCCGCATGCAGTACTAACTTGCTAGGTGTATACACACCATACTCTTTTACTCTGAGAAACGACCTTTCAAGTCATTTCAGGGTGTCAAAGCAACATAGCTAAAAACTGACAGTATGCTAGGCAGCATAACTGGCGTCTGTATTACTCAATTGTAGTGTATTGGTAATTGTTATTGAAGAAAATGGTGAGAGATCACACACACCGTCAGATCAGATTGAAAAATCTCCAAAGCTCTCCACATAACCAGGTTACACAAGCTCCACCACTGTGCCACAACTTTTGGTAATGTATTAATATGAAATATTCTTTTCAAGTATGTATGTATATATATAAATATATATATATATCAATTATGCACATTCCAATCATAGTTTACAAAAGGAGGGATGTATTTTAGACTACATTGAGTAGAAAATAAAGATAATAATATTTAAAAAATTAAAAATATATCAACTACATTTTACGTTATACTTTATATTTATTTGTAAACCAATTTTGAATTTCTGTTCATTTAAAAAAAATCATATTATTATGGAAACAATGTTAATGTAATCATGTATTAACTACTAAAAAATGGTTGATATTTGCATTTTTAAATCTGTTGACACAGCTGTGGCACGTAACACGTTTATTGGTGTTAAATTACGCAAAGATGTATTTAAAAATTCGCTTTAACAAAACACTTTTTCAATTGAAACTAACCCATTTAATAAAATAGCTTATAAGCTTTTTGCCCATCAACCTGCAGCAGATGGGTCTCAATTACCTCCTTTGTAGATTTCTTACATAGGACCCCTATAAGTTGAATTGATATTTCAGAGTCCATGTATTTTTACATTGGGCTTATGTGAAAATAATGAAATTGGTCAGTGTTTTTAAAAAATATATATATCCGGATTTGAATATGAAATGTATCTATATTTTGATTGAACAAATTAAATAAAATGTAATTTTTATAGTTGATTTATCGATTTAAGCAAAGGAGAAAAGAGAACAAAACATACAAGAAAAAATGTGTTATTCAGTCGTCCAATAAAATATATAGTTTTATACAAAAACGAAGATTATACAAAAATTGTTAAACATTAAATTTAACGAATTGCAAAAGACACATCAATGTATAACATTTAATTTTAGTAATAAAAGACAAATAAACGCGAGGTTTAGCTTCCATATCTAGGTTCAACAGATTTAATTCATCTAAATACTAAAATACATACGTTTAGAAGACAGTTAATTGGCGAGATATAATATGTCAACAGCATTACAACTCAGTCTGAAGTTGTCATGAACAATATAGAATCCAACTATGAAATGTGTTCTCTGTGCTCATTAAAAGCAAGAAAGGAAACGGCATCAGACTTACGGATGGAGAATTGGGCGACAGGTCAGTGGTATCAAGGCCGGTCTCGTCGACTTCCTCATTCTGCGGTGGACTGCAAATAGATGAACATGATTCCATGAGGACACTAAAATGTTTATAGTTTAATGACTGAGTCCTTTCCATGTTATAATTGACATGTCGTAATATTTTCATTAAATATACATGGATTCTAAAGTAATGTTTACTCTTGAAACAGTCATTTGTTACTGATCAAATTGTTATAGTTGCTTCCACGTTAAAAAAGTAAAGACATGTGCCCACCAAGCTCGACGCGAAGCCACGAAACACGAAGGATCAAAAAGAAGTTGGTTCTCACTAAGCGCGACGCGACGAAATACCATGTGCTATTATGGCTCTATAGAGATATATGTCTATCTATATGAACAGACCACACGCCGTATTCAGCCAAGTGTCACGTATAGATTGGGGAGATAAGTATATCCAGGCAGCTATTTTTTGCTCACGACCAATGCATGCAGTCTCTGTTACTGAGATTCCCTCTCTCACTCTTCCCGGTATGTGCAGGAACGTGTGAATGATGTATGTGAACGTGATGAATGATGTCTCATCAGTTAATATAGTGTTAGTATTGAAATATTCATTTCGTCGGCCAGAAAAAGTTGAATAATTTCAACTTCAGTTTCGTCGCGTCGCGTCGCGCTCAGTGGAAAGTGGCTCATTGAAATGTACGTATTCAACATTTTGCGGCACATCGCATCGCGTCGCGCTTGGTGAACATAGGCCTTTAGTGTATTTCATTTTAAAAGTAAACTGTATGATATTGTTTTTCTCTTGAGTTATGCGCGACACTTGAACAACACGCCAATTTATGAGGATTATGTCGACCAATTAACATAAGTATCCAGCAGAAAATGTTTTAATCAATTATATGAAGGATTTACTTAGTCAACATTTAATAGATTTAATATATTTAATATAATTTAGTCAATTCAATCGGTAACAAAAAACATAGATCGATTTATGTAGTGTTTATAATAAAAATATTTTAGATGGTTTATTCCAGCCGTAAAAAGTGGGTCGCAATATAGGATTTATTACTAATCATTTCAGGTTAACCATAGCAGGTATTGTTAACTATTTAATTGCTGGATAAAACTATTTAATAGAAAATTTACTTTTCACCTCCATAAATCTTTATTAAAACAAAAAGCAAAAACCTTTTATTTTGTAGTCCGAAATTTAAAATCGTAATTTAAATCAACTTTCTGAATGTAAATTTACGTATTTTTACATAAAACTTTAATTGATTGGGCAGTCATTGATAAACATTTTAAAATAGTTATTTGGATCAATATTACAAATATTGTTGGCATTTAACAACTTCCCTGTTATTAGTACGGTGCGTTTATTAAAAAAATGCAACAATAGTGCAGAGAGTTTAATTACTAAACAATTTTACAGATATACTTATATAATATATATTTCGGTGTCTAGATGGAACGGTGGCGTTTTAACAGAGAAATGTATAAAATAAAAACACATATTAATAAAAATGCAATATAACATAATATAACATAAAGCATTTCAATTTTAACTAAAGGGTAAGTATTATTCACCAACAGATATTATTTAATTGTAAAATATATAAAAGAATTACAATATGTAATAGAAATAATAAGTCATGCCAATATGTTATTTTAAATAAGCTCTAAAATAATTAGTTAAATCGAAAATAAATATTTTAATACATAATAATAGAAAATAAATTAATTATATTTTTAAATGAATAATTATGAATAATAAGTGAACAGACTAAATAAAATACAAATAAAACATGACAAACATAAATAGAAACAATTAACCGAAATAAAACTATGAAACCATACAGGAATTAATTTACAAATGATAAATATATTAGTGTTTTCTATTGTGTTTAATATTATTTTTAAAATTAGAAACTGTTTATCGGTTACCTGCCGAATCGGTCACATATTATTGTCAAGTCAATTATATAGGCCTATTGCATGTATATAGTAAATTTTCGCATTTATTTATAAATGTTATATGAATAAGCTATGTGATTAACTGTTAAATATTGCAAACTTATTTTTCTTATCTTAATTAGTAGGTGTATGCAATAATATATTATCTAAAAAAAAAATTAAAAAAAAATTTTTTTTTATACTTATATAATTATTGTACCATGAAATATATTCACTATATTTTAAAATGTATGACAATAAAAATTTTAATATTAATATTACAGCCAACACAATGATATAATTAAAAGTTTATACTTGTATACATAGTTTGTAATATGTTCAACATAAGTAAAGAATTTATGTAATAATCATTTCAACAAGAGGTCACAACTTATGATTCCACTCATTTCGATAGTGCAGTTAAATAAACAGCATAGCCTACTATTTTGTTGTTAGATACAAAATATTTAACTAATTTAAGGATATATTTGTTTTATTTATGTTATATGTCTGATTTATACTAAATTATCAACTTTTAGAATAAATATATAGAGTACACATTCTGTATTCAAATTTTATTAATAAGATAGAGCATATTATTACTTTAAAATATATTTGTACAGTTTACAATCTTAACTCCACAAATAGTTTACCTGTTTTCAGGACACATCCGTACTTAAAAAAGCTATGAATACAATATAAAGAATTAGTAAAAAAACGCGAACTCCAAACTGCTCAAGTGACCTTATATTACATTATCTAAATTTCATATACAGTTAGCTATTTAGATGAGTAAATTATTAAGTCTTACGTGAAATTATAAAAAGTATAAAAATATTTTTTTAAATGAGAAAAAATCAGACACTCCCGACACGTTACAATAATATTTCATTTCGTTAACACAAATCATTATTAGTTTAGTTCCACTACAAAAGGTTTTATATACAGCTTAATATTTCAATGAATTGTATGAAAACTTTTAAATAAAAAAAATGTATCTGGAAATTGGTACAATATAAGTAACTTTTTGCTATAGATAGACTCAAGAGAATTTCAGGTAAATTTTTAAATAATTTTATTTCAATTATGAAAGACATACTTGACATTCCAACGAAATTATATATTTAACGTTAAATTATATAGTAAAATTGAAAGACATACTTGACATTCCAACGAAATTATATATTTAACGTTAAATTATATAGTAAAATTAAATGCTTGTTTTTATTTGTTTTCCGGTGTTTTATAAAATTTAGACTGTCATGTCAAATTTAATAACTTATTTTTGAAAGTATTGAAAAATTACAGAAAAGTCACTTATGACATAATTTTTTATTAATACTACTATTATAATCAGTTTTTATTATTAATAAAACAATAGTATGTTGTATGAGTATGTCACTGCTTGTAATATTAGTGATTTAAATATTGGTATAAACATAGCGTTTTATTAAGATCATGCCGTCTTATAACAGAAGTTTATAATATATCCTAATGTTACGTTTCTATAAAGTTCAATATCTGAAACTAATATTTTTATTTTACAATATTGTAATACTTAATTTTTATCGTTATGTTATCATTGATTAATCATGGCATTATGTGGTAATCGTTTCCTTTACAATATATAATTTAGTAAAGTTGATTAAGAGTATTATTGAAATACTAAATAAAGTTGGATGCGATCGTTTGAGACAGACAAAAACTACATCTGTAGAGGCATAATAACATTAACTGTACTACAGTACTGTAGTGTAGATATTGAGAGTTGAGAAAAAAAATTCAAACTAAGAACATTTATATATAAGCAACTTTGTTAATATAGGCACTAAATTAAAAAATGCCTCTATATATCTAAAAAAACTATAAAAATATATCATAAACTATCAATAATATCAATTTAAATACAATCGATTACTTAGCACGAATATTTACTTAACGCACTAGGGACTAATATTTATATTTAATATAGGGCCTATCACAGATATCGGATTGGTTTTACTCATAGATATATAATTTTTTATCTATATTAATGAACAATTATTATATTAATTAATTAACTATTAATACAACTATTATATCTCTATGGTTTATAAAATTTATAAATTAAATTAATTAATATTAAAATTAATAAATAAATACAATAAATGCACACGCTGTATCTTCGATTTTATATTGAATGTCTCCTCAATATATCGATTATTATATATATATTTGGATAAATGAATGAATCAATAATTCATTCAACGACTCTAAATCCTATAGCATAAATAAATATAATATATCGATAAAAAAAACCTTAAAATTCGACGGAAAATTTAATCAAGGAATAATACATTGAAAGATAAAGAACAGATATAGAAAGGTAATATTAACAACAATTAAACAATAAAATGTAGGTACGCCGGAAATCGATGTTAAAACAAAACATTTCCTGCTGTCACTTACCAATAGTTGCAAATAAAATCCGCTCAGATTTTAACGATATTCCTAATTAAACAAATTGAAGTACACACGCAGTATATTATGCATGGTAATAACATGTTTTTGTGTTAATGACAGATTTGACAATTTATGAAAAACAATATTAAATTATTCTCGTATATACAATAACATATAAACGTTTTACATACAACCCTATTAAAAAACAATTAAATAATTTAGCATTTAATCAGCAGTTCATATATTCAATATAAACAATACAATACATACCATTAACAGTTAAAAGTAAACAATTAAAAGTATTTAAGTATAAAAGTATTAAAACAATTAAAAGTAAACAATTTTTTAATAAATTTAGAAAATTGACTAAAAGAAGATTGCAAAAAAGATTACAATAAAAACTATTAATTAGCCAACTTTAAAAAAATTAAATTACATTAATACATTTCTACCTAGGAGGTCTATTTAAATTTAAATACAGTACATAAGTATAAAATAAGGCTGAAAATATGACACTAAAAAAATATTCTTACATAGATTTAGAAGAACGCTTGGCTTTGAACAAATTCGAAATTTTTTTGCTTATGCTTGAATTTCTCAGCCTCGTCTCTGAAGGGATATCTACAAAGACATTAACACATATAATTATAAGGTCTGTATTTAGTGTGAGGTAGTTTGATGCATGGGACATTTTCCAAATTTAACATAAGTTGACAAGAATATACATTTATATATAAAATTTAGTGTTCTGGTGTTTTATATATTATGGCATATAAAAAATTGAATTTTATTAATTATTTTGTACAATAAAAATCAAGTTCGGCAAATTTCATGTACATCTACATAACCGTTGAATATAAACAAGAGACATCGGAATTACGGATCAACCTCAGAGTTGTTGTAGTGCATCATAGTTCACGTAAAGAAAAACCACACTAAAACAACACGTACATTCGTAAAAAATGACCATTACGTGTCCTTATTTATCACAATTGTTCTTGATAATGCTATCAAGTGCAACATCTCGAACTGTCCATCTTGTTGGACACAACATTCTGATTCCAGTTGAAAGTTTATCTTACATTTCCAAAATACTATAAAAATTCTGATTATTATACCTTATTTTCATAGTTTCTATTAAGCTGAAGTCCGCTCACACTAAATCCGCTACCACTTCTTTAAAGTAATTGAATTTTATGATACTTCGCGGGAAATGTATATCTTCAAAATGTTTATTTAGAGATGTAGAGCTGATTGCAATTTTTTTTAATCTTCAGATTCATATTTCCAACCAGCTCCACATCTCTACAACCATGTCCCTATAATAACCAGATTGTTTGGTTCACTGGAAAATGATTTATTAATGATTCTCAGTGTTATAATATTTACATTTAGGCTATCCGTACTGAATTGCATAAATGACCATGCATCATGTCTTCCATTGACTCTTGGAGACATCTTCAATTGTCTACTGTTTTTGCATGGCCTATAAACTTTGACGTCAGATAATGACATTCTTCTTTGCTATGCAAACAGTATCTTACATGTATTTATCCATTTGACTTGTCTGATAAATTTTGTTAAGAGATCCACGAAATAGTAGAACAAAACAATATTATTGTGAAAGATATCTGGGTAAAATTAATTAAAGCGTCTTGTTTTTTCCCCATATCTATAGATTTGGTAACAAAATTATCACAAAACCATTAATTGAATACAATTAGTACAAGTAGACGCGTTTATTAAAGCTGCCAAATATATAGAGGGTGAAGCATATAGGATTGAAGTTAGATCACTGTACAAGAACTGAAGAGGATGAAGTTAGACTGACGACAAATATTTTGGACTGGTGTTGGGTATGGTAGCTTGAATAAAGTTTATGATAGATTATGCTGATTTAGCCTGTAAAAATACCTATTTATCATGTGACTTTTAATCGATGATATACAGTTGGTAACTCATAAATACAAATCATAAACATTTTCTGTCTGATTGTTGAGTAAGAATCTGTACGAAATTGGGAAGTTGTGTGAATAGGAAAATCTTATATTGAACTAATAACATTTAATTTTGCGACTAACATTTTTTTGAGTTTTTTATATTATTTATAATATTTATAATATGAGTTCATATTACAGGATTTTCAAGGATAATTTGTCAAATTTTATTTCATTTCTTTTTTGAATTTTTTTGTTGTTTATCATATATAATATTTAACATAAAAGTACTCTAGAGGTGCAGAATCGATTACAATAGAAAAACATAACTGTTTAAACTGATATAATATCGAGTTTTGAATTCTTGCATTTGAATGGTTTAGGATACATTTTGCTTTAAAAGATATTTTAGCAAAAGTAAAAAGCACAATCAACAGATGATTCTTAATTTTTTATTTAAAGCATTATTTTGTTTATAGACTTGTGCTTTTATTTATAATCAATTGTTTATTTGTATACGTATATATGTTCTCAATGTGCTGTCTGGTGTGAGTTTTTCATTTTAGTGTGCCAACATTTTTTTAAATCCAGCTTTGGTTCCGATTAATAAACTTGCTATTGTTTGTCTCAAAACCAACCCATCAACCACAAATAGCTTCTCACTGCGTCAGGTAGATTAATTATCTATTATGAATAGCCGATATGACACATTATATATAATAAAGCACACACGGACAAATAATAAACTGACATCTCACAGAAGGGGTTAATACAACGAACGGTGCACTAGCTACAATGATCCTATTCAGAATAATTAAACAAGAGAATCTGTAGTGTGCATATCTTATATCTGGCATTTCATTAATCAATAAATACACATATATATATATAGAACATCATAATATTAATAATATATTTCGTATGATACAATAATTTTAGGTGTCCTTGTACATAAAATAAATAATTAACTATTGTGAAAAGTTTGTTGCTGTATTATTATGAGAATTAAACAATAATATTATATATCAACTAACTATTATTAAACGACTAATAAAATACAGTATTTGATAAACGGTTTCTGATCAACAACTAGCAACGAAGAATGATGCTCTGCATATCATTGACTTTGTGATTAAGTTGAACCAGTAACTGCTGATAATATTATCACTTCTATGGAACATTGATGGTTTAAATGATTTAGTTCCCATATTTCTGAGCCTTTTAATCTAATTATTTGCGCCATATAATATAGTGTGGTTTAATTCAAGCGCGAATTATCCAATAAGAATAAAAGGCGGACTGAACGAGATTAACATAATAAATAACAAGTTGGATTTGTTTACTTCATTATATATTAACATTCTGTTTTAAGGTATATTTCAAAATAGTTTCTAGAATCTACTTGTGAAAAAAGTGTCGACAGAAGTTTGTTTCAAAAGATTACTCTAAACTGAATTAACAACTTAATTATAAACTTACATTCTACCACCGTACACGAAGGAATGCAAAATGATTTCCCAGTAGCAAAGACAACATATTATTCAATTTAAAGAAGGTAATCATTTTCTGAGAAATATATTCTTGTGCAATTTTAATTTGATCTATCTTTCTGTCAGATAAAATGATCGACAAACACTCCGAACATATCGTATTTAAAATTGTCTAACAGTATTCAAAGTAGACCATAATAAATTGGCACCTTTGTCAAACGATAAATTGATAAAAATCTGCTTCATTGGTTATAACTGTTAAATGATATTTATAAATAATAATATATTCTCAATATATTATACAATAATTGAATAACATTTTATATATTTTGCTCAATTTTTAGTTCAATATTTAATTATGTCAATATTCAAAAATTGTGTTGAAGCCATTATTACACATAATATATAAATATGTTATTGTTATGGAACCAATTTACCGTCAAAGTTTACGAGATTCGAATCATCAGTGGGGTCGAAGTCGGATGTTGTCTTCTCAATTTCATCAGAAAATACGCCTACTTTAGCTCCCGCGATTAAACGACTTACATTCTCATGAAATCTACAAAACAAAAAGATGCGCAAACAAGAAGAAATAAAATAACATAAGGAACTGTCAAAAATATTCCATTAAGCATGTATCATGACGCAACAAAAATCGTTATTTTAATAAGTTAATTTTGAAATAAATCATTAGTAGGCCTATCAGTAACTTTTGATGCTCATTAGGTAATATAGACTTACTTATTTAGATAAATAATACAATAATATAATATTTATTTAGTGATCTACCTTTATATCTATCTTTATTTTTGGTAATCACTTGTATCTACATGTTTTGTTTGTTGCATCTTATAACCTAATAATATAACCTTGTTTAACAAACATTTTTTATCGTAATAACATTTAAATTGGTATACATACAGTAAATATATCGATATTCCATTCACCGCATTTAACATATTAATTTTTGGATATCTGAATATACTTTAGTACCCCTCTAGTTATAATGTATCGACATTACATACATACACTATTGGATATAGCGTAGAATGCTTATTATGAAGAACAATATTTAATTGAAATTTTACGTTTACTTTGGATATAATGTACAATGAATACAGCGCACCATGGATAAAGCGTATTATGTATATATAGCGTACTAATTTATATGGCCTCTCAAGTGCGTTATAACATGATGTTATCCATATATCTTACGAAATATCCTTTTTAATGTTTATAAAAAAGTATTTACTATTATAGATCATCAAATTCAATTAAAAAAACCACAATTTTTGCAGAGTAATAATTAATTATTTCAGAATAAACAGAATGCGGAAAATGAACTACCAACAGGCATTATTAACAGGATAATCGTTTCTGTTATTTCGTAATATTTTTTAATATATTGTAAGCAATCTACTATCAAATACATTTTAAAATCGTATATCACTTGGAATATTTTATCATCCTATTACAAAAATGGTGTCAAATAATTGTAATTCAAAATGTGATTCCAACGGTGACTTATATTCTTAACATTTTAGTTAGAAAAGGCAAAATTAGTAAAAAATATTATTTACCAACATGTTCTCATAACCACATGCTCTCTTAACCACATGTTCTCTTAACTAAATGTTCTCTTAACCACATGTTCTCTTAACCACATGTTCTCTTAACCACATGTTCTCTTAACCACATGTTCTCTTAACTAAATGTTCTCTTAACTAAATGTTCTCTTAACCACATGTTCTCTTAACTAAGTGTTCTCTTAACCACATGTTCTCTTAACTAAATGTTCTCTTAACCACATGTTCTCTTAACTAAATGTTCTCTTAACCACATGTTCTCTTAACTAAGTGTTCTCTTAACTAAATGTTCTCTTAACTAAATGTTCTCTTAACTACATGTTCTCTTAACCACATGTTCTCTTAACCACATGTTCTCTTAACTAAGTGTTCTCTTAACCACATGTTCTCTTAACAACATGTTCTCTTAACTACATGTTCTCTTAACGACATGTTCTCTTAACCACTTGTTGTCTTAACTAATATGTCTAACCATAACCACATTTGCTAACCTTCAGGTATCTTGTATTTAAAATAAAAATGACCATTATCTATTTCACTAAATTTATTAATAAATGGTAAAATTTTGTTAAATTTTGAACAATTATAGATAATAATAAAGTTTTGTATGTTGTATGAGCACCAGTTGGTATATAGTTGATTGTTATCATAAGGTTGACGATTGAATTGAACATGAACAAAACGGTGCACGTATATATTGTACAGTCAACACTTGGCGATCCTTTTTGAAGATCCTTATTACCACTTGTTTTATTGCTTAATGATTTTCTGATGTTTAGACTCTCGGTATTGGACCTCAGCATGTTTCCATCGATATAACCTTTCAATCTTTTCATGTTTCAGATCCGTTATAATCAACACAAATAACTGGCCTGTTTCTTTAGTCGCATTAGTTTTGGCATAAATATATTTTGTCAATTTATGTTTCAGCGCTTAACAATGCCAAAATTAAGCTTACTGTATTAATGAATTATTTTATTTGTTGGTTATTTTACGAAAATCAATAATTCTCTATATTACAAATAGAGTTTCTTTTTTAACCAATAAAATTATCTCAACACTCAACATTACTTTTAACAACTGACTTACTCGAGTGGTTCAACGAACACCTGTTCTTCGTTGGTTTGAAGCTGAAAATTTTGAAATAAATCCACAAAATTAATAAATCTAGGTTACACAGTTTCCATTATATTTTTCAGGGAACATCGGTTTCCCTTATAGAGTTAATAGATCCATCCTACATTTATTATTGCTTGCTTGTTTTAAGGCAAAAATAATCATACAATTGAACTATTTATCGTATATAATAATCAACACTTAACATGTTAACTAATGATAAATTGCACAAATTAGTTTACTTTTAAATGAGTAAATGGTAACATAAAAACATTTAGAAAATATATAATTAAAATTTTTTTTTTGAAATAAACAAATTATTAAATTATCAAAATATATATATACAATATATAAAAAATATAATTAAAATTTTTTTAAAATCAATCAAAAACAATATATTTTGTATCAATAAAATAGAAAACATTTTACCTGAACCGTAAATATGGTCCGAAAGGGTTCTCCTATGGATTGCGGCCAACACATAGAATTATTGTAACGATTTACAAAGAATCGTAGATTCAAATTGGATCGTTGATTGCGCTTTATTTGATCGCATGTAGGAGCCAAATTTGATCTCATGTCGTCAACTGAGGGATGCAACATGTCACACCAAAAAACACAATCATAATTCTGTAGACCAGTTTGTCCGAGAAATTGAATTTCAGTAACTAGTTCCTTGAACTTTACAGTTCTCTCTTTCTCCGAGAGTGAGTCCGGAATTTTGGTAACGATAGTGTAAAACATTTTACCAGAAACTTCAAATTTGATCGCCACAGCTGCTAAATGACTAGATTTTTGTCTTACTGTACTTGTATCTACATTGGAAATGTACGAGATTATTCGTGAGTGAACGAAAGCCAGTGTCATAATACCACAATAAGTATTAGACGTAAGAAATAAAAAATTAGCACCAAGTTCAGTGAGTATTTTCGTAATTATAATTTCTTGAGTGCTCCGTCGCTTCGCAGATGTCATTGTCATCAAGGTCGGGCATAAAAATGACACAATAAAGATGCCCGTAGTGTTTTCTGACGTACTCGGATTTAAACTCATCAAATCCAAATCTATTTCCGCTTGCTTGAGATCCAACCAATCTTGGAGAAAGGGGGACATCTTATCTGAATTAGCGCATTCAAATAAACCATTTGGCCGCCACGTTGCGATGCACATTTTCAGATAACTTAAAATGTGGTTGTTAATTTGCGGTTTTTTTCTGCAAGAAAGCGTATCTATTAAAGCCTGAGTTTTGATATCTAAATTTCTCTGGACATTAACACGAATGTTATCTTGATTTCCGGTAGCCTTACGCGACAAAACCGTTGCTCCTGTACATGACAACAGAATACCTAGATTCAGACTGCCATACATGTATTTTAAAATTTCACAATAGTCGTCAGCGGTGGTGATGTTTAATTTCCCCAGTTGTGCTTCTCTCATCACCTTCACTCCAAGTACACTCTGCAGTTCAAACAACCGGGGCAAATTTAAACAAGTCGTGAGCAACAAGTAGCTTTGTTGAGTGGTAACGGTGCCTGTTATCACTGAAAAAATACCGCAACGTTCAATAGCGTTTGGGTCAAGAACAGTTTCCATGTTTGTATCAGGCGGGGGCACTTTTTTGTAAACAGATTGAATATTTTCTAAACTAGACGTTGACGTACAGTGTAGGGGCGGTTCACACCCTTCAATTAGTTGAATTAAATTATCGGAAATATTAGAACATAGGAGGTGCATGATGTCAATAGTGGCAACTGCATCGTAGTTTCCAACAAGGTATCTCAGAAATCGGTCAAACACACTTACGGAATACTCAATTCCGCAGGGAAGTTGAAACTCACATGATGTTTTAATTTCTTCCAAAATAAAAGGAGAAAATCCCTGTAGTTGTACGAAAGATGTTTTGTTTTCTCCCACAGAAACGATTTGTTCGATTTCTAGAAATCCGGCATAATGACGATCGTCTGTCATTCCACAAAGCCCATTGCGTATGCTCGACAATCGAGCGATCAGAATTATTAGGGCCCTTTGATTCGAGTAAAAATTGTACCGACCACAAATTACAACGTCAATGTATTGTCTGACGGGAGAGTGAGCTTCACCATCAAAGTATTCCAGTAATGGAAGATTCCACACAAAGTTCAAATGTTTATCTCCTGCAACATTTGACCGGCACTGTTCGGAAACACTAAGATCATACGGCTGATGACTCACTGTATCGGTTGCGAAAAAAAACACTAGAGATTGAGAAAAACCTTGTCTTAGTAGTCCACATTTTTTTGACTCATTATGTGATGCGTCATCGAGTGAAATAAAATGTACATCTTCTATGAAACGTACTTTATAGGGAAGATTTGTGGTATGCAATTTATGCAATTTTGCCACCATGACTAAGTAGTATTTACTTTTCTCTTCATAAACTCCAAGAAATCCAAAGTAAGTTTTACTCAAACGGGTGTAGTTTTCTTTGGATTTTTTATAATCTGATGATGTCAACATTTCAGTCTGACCATCATGAAAACGTGCAATTATTTTATCTTTGGTTTTAAATTTAAAACGTATAATAATATCACCAATTGCTTTCTTGTTAACTAAAACAATTATACGATTTTTTGAAGATTCGTTAAGAGATAACCTGTTCATACCGCATACAGTCCCCTGATCTGTAAAAGTATATTGAGAAAACAACGTTTAATTACTTTATATAGATTAAAATATAGGATTATTTAATTTTATATACATTTTAATAACACATTATTATAATTCTATATTTATACATAACGAAACAGTACCATTTAACAAAATTAAATGCGTTTAACTTTAGTGGAATAACATGAATCCGGATGAATAACAATCTGTATTCAATATTAAACGCGAATTTTTTAATCGCTACGACAAGCTCTTTCAAACCAAACACCTAGCAACACCTCAATTACCCTATAAACGACAAATTGTCCTAACGAAAGAACACTGTTTACTTGTCCATTTGCAAATATCCAAACCATATACTTCTACAATTGAAAAATAAAGTAACGTTATCCTTTCCAAGCTACACAAAAATTTTTCCATCCCTCAACACATACAAAAAAATCCAATTCTTCTCATGCAATATATCATACTTATTTGAAAAGATCACAATCTGGAAAAGTATTCTGTTATTTTCTTACCTAAAGTAACATTTCAAATAACTCCCATTTAAATATAATACTGGCTCATCATTAAAATCCTTATTAAATTATTTCCCGTTTATCAGCACTTCTCAAAACCACAGAACAGCACATTCAACTGTAGAACTATCTGAATGGTTAAAGTGGCACATAATTATCTCATATAGGTCTGGAGCTATTCCTTAGAGTGCTACTATGTTACTATACCATGTAAAATATGGTAATCAATATCAAAAGTTTTCAGTAATATTGTTTTGACAGATATTTCAAACCTCCAGACCTATCCAAACGGCTGCACCGACGCCATCAGGATTTACAGAAGGTCTTGAACTATTCCTCAAAGGGTTTGCAAATTAAAAAAAAACCTCTAGCCATTGTGTGGGCATGTGAACAATCATTTAATCTAAAAAACTGACCATAAACCACATATTTCATATATTCGGAAAAAGTAATAACCTTTAACTGAAATTGGAAGATAGATATTATGACTTCAGAGTTATAATGTCACTATTAAACACATTCCAGGAATAGAAAATATTGGAGATTTCATCTCACATAATTACATAAAAAAATTGAAGAATTTCTTCAAACATAGAAATGCATATATTTTGCAGTTAAAATACAATTCTAAAAAGTTTCAACTACCTAATTGATAGACGACAAATCAGCAAAAGATGAGACATTCAAGATTGTTTGAGAAACAATCAGATATAATTTATAGGAATACAAAGAAATACCTGTTCATTTCAAGCATTTAGAGATTAATTATTTATCATTGGTTAAATAATTATTAGATTTAGTAGAATTGTGATTCTCTCTTCCTTGAGAAACATAATGATTGAATTCAGACATGAAGGACATCAATGTGTTGTGAAAATTAAATACATACTCATTACAACTGCATGGTGGCCAAAGATTAATGAAGAGTTCTATAATAAGTATAAATACTGATAAGAATGCATGTTAGTTACTACTGAGAAACTTCCAGAACCAAAAATAAAACAAATGACAAAAGGCAATTGACATATAATTTGCGCTGATATTCTTAGACCCTTACCTGCTGGTTACATTTATTTTATAGTAATTAACTACTTTAGTCAATTGTTTGAGACTTACATTCTCATAACCACCACTTTTAAGGATATTATTATAACTTGAAAACATTTGTTATTTTCATGGTTATCTACAAACAACCTACTGATAATAGTAAATAGTTCATATCACACAAACTCATAACAAACTTTTCAGAATTGGACATTTATCCTCATCATATAATTCTACTAATCAAACTAATTAAGAAGTTGAAAGGTAAAATAGATATCTATTAAAGATACAAAAAAGTATTGCTCTAGAAAATATAAATTGGATAGTTAACTACTCATTTATAGTTTTAATAAAAAAACTGATATATTGTATCTACACCATTGTTACATTTTAGTAGAAAATTAAACATAAAATTAATTGGTAAATTTTCTAATAATGTTAACTATACTAAATTAAAAAAAAACATAATAAATACAGTCTTGAAAAAGTATAAAGAGGAATTTAGAATAATAATACTCTAAATTGTACCCCACCCCCATTTTTAAAAATAAAAATAGGTAAATAAACTGTTTGATGAAAATAATTAGGACAAAAAATTGAAGTAATATTAAATAAAAACTTTTAAATTTTACTACTATATATATATAAACATTTGGATAATTAATATGTTTTTAAATATATTTTTATATATAATAAAGACATTACTAACACTTATTTGAATTGAATCCAATAAAAAACATGCAATTTAATATATTTATCTATAATAGTATAAATAAATAATTTGTAAATATTAAATAAATTAAAGTTTTACTTATATATATAGGGACTAACCCATAAAGGGATGACAGGTAGAAAACAAAATTCCTCAAAAATATGCAAATTTGAAATTCTTATATAATTGATAATATAATAATTAAACTTTATTAAAATAAATATATATTTATATAGTTTAAACAGAATAAAATATATTTTAACATAAAAATGTACTATAATGTTTGCAGCTGCAACACTTGATAAATGATGCCTTACTTAGCTATCTAAAAAGTATTATATAAATTAATTTAAATGATATAATTAATTTTTTAATTTACATAATATTTAACTTAATGAAGAAAGAATGTAATTCTATAGTTAAAATAATAAAATATTAGTAAAAAATACAAAAAATAATTGGAACAAGATAATAAAGAATATTTTATTATTAAGAGTAATGGTTTAATTATATGCTATTAAAGTAACTAAAAATAGAACCTTAAAAATGATATTTACTCCATAAATATAAGTTGATTCTAAATTATTAAGAAAGATTCTCATCCCTAAATTAAAAGTTAAATTAAACACTTTGAAAATGATATTCTTAAATAAAAGTTAATTCTAAATTATAAAATAGATTCTTACTCCTAAATTGGTTGTTGACTTTTTAAATTCTTAATATGAATTAAAAATAGATTTTAAATGTATTATTTACTTTGAGACTAGTTTGTAAAATTTTAACTTAATTTAAATTTAATTTTAAATAAAATAATTTAATACTGAGGAAATTAAAGAAGGTATTATTACCTTAACACATCAATATTAATGGAAGTTAATCCTACCATAGATCCTACCATAGAAATTAAAAGATTGTATACTATAGATTATCACATTAAACATAAATTTGAAATGTTATTTGAAATAATTTTTGGTAATAGATTATATACTTGAATTATAAAGTATAAATTGAATAATTTCAGATAAATATTATAGGGAAAATTTTTTTGTACATGATAAAATATTATAATTTTGGAATGTGTATTGAGGTAGATCCAGGATTTCAGTTTAGAGTCGGATGATGAAGCCAAATGGGCACATTTGATTTTTACAAAAAGGTGGTAGGGGTCTGGGATAATATATTTTTTAAACTAAAATTTGAACAAATACTTTATCTTAAATAAATTGAATTAAAAAGGATGATTTTTTGTTATATGCAAAAGGGTACAGTTGTTTAAGTGGATGACAGTTATGCTCCCTGGATCTGCCCATGGAGTATAATATAAACTGTAGACTAAATATGTATTCTTTGAAAACTATATCATTGAAATATAGTGTTTCAATAAAGTGGTAATTATTATTGATACTATAAATGCAGGGTGTCCAGCATTATAGAAAATTTTTTTTCTGTGATAATTTAAGGCAAAATTAAGATATTTATTGAAAATTTCAGGCATTTATTTTTTTTAGAAAAAAGCAAGTTTTAAAACATGGTTTTAGCTGATGATATTTCAAAAAATAAATTTCTAAAAAACATTATAAACAATATGTAACTAAATTATATGCAAGTGTCTACATAGTATACAGTGCTTTTTAGTAATGCAATGTTCAACACTTTGTTCAAGGACTCATTAAAAGCTACTACAACATATTTCGAATTCCTTAACTCATGTAAAAGCAGCTTCTGGAAATGAGGGGCAATACCATACACAGTGAGATATTGAGCTTTGCTCTTGCCCAACTTAAGACCTTGAGCTGTTGATGAATCATCATACACATGGTTCGATAGTTTCACATTACTTTCCAATGACCGAAGTGAGTTACAAAAGACAACTAAATTACTTGCAGACACCATATAATTTCAGCTTCCACACTTTTACTGTTTATAACAAATGTTTTACGTGGATTTGCTGATATAAAAGAAGACGAGTTGGTGGTAGGTTTATTTGAGAAAGTAGCAGGTAGAGGTTCAGCTATCACACTTAGAGAATTTGAAGGTGTAGAACAGCTCTGGTTTATTTTAGAGGAAGATGTTGAGGGTTGATTCAAAATTAATGGAAGCATTTTTGTTCTAGCATTACTGAATATATTCTTGTGTTTTTTACCAAGAGCATACCAAGAGTATGACTTGTCAAGGCATACACTCCCATTCTTTCCAAAGAAAATGTCTTCACACAAAGAGAATATTTTGCCTCCTTATTATTATCCAGAACAGCTTGAAGCCAATTAGAAAACCTTGCATCATGCAGACATGATATATTAAAATAAGTAGTACTATTTACCATCTGATTTTTAAATCTTTAATCCAAAAAAATATAACAATGTAGTTCACAATATATTAGTTAGTTATGATTGTGAATATTATATAAGGTTAAAATTAGCACCTACCTAATGACATGACATCATAGCTTATAAACCAGCGCAAAGCGGTGAAAAATTTATGAAATTAAAGCCAAGAAAGCAGCTAATAGAGCTAACTAAAATTTACTAAACTTATAAAAAAATCCTTGATAGCTGACTGAATTCCAAGATTTTTCCATGATTTTTCAATATTATTTTTTTAGTGACTTTTCCATGATTTCCATGATTTTTCAAAAACTGGACACCCTGAAATGTCATATATGTTATATATATGTAATTAATATATTATATAAATGTTATTGTATTGTAATTTTAATTTTATGGATGCATGAATATGATCATATCCAAATAATCACTAAAATAAGGTATGAAGATAAAATAATTAAAAAATAAATTAATATAAGTATGGTTTTTAACATAAACATTCCAATCATTTCATCTGTCAAGGGTATAATTTAAAAATGTATAAGAATTTTATAAGGAAAATTTTATATCAACATTTTTTGCTGGATGCACAATATATTTTTATAATAGGGTAATTAAATGATAATATAAAATTATATATTTTATTGCAAAAAATTGAAAAAATCACACTACTGATCTGTGCAGGTTGTTTGCAAGGAGTATATGCAGGACTATATCCACTATAATACTAAGAACAAAGTTATACATATAAAATAAGATATTTACGACAATAAAAATTTAGCAGTAAATAATAATGATTATTTAAAAAATTAATTTACAGTAACGACAGTTTCAGTGAATACCTCAGTGAATTATATGTGAATTATACCTCAGTGAATTATATTCATCAAAAACCGGCAATTTATACAAAAAAACTGACAAATTGCGCGGTATTTACATCAATTATTTATAAACATGTTTTTGTTGTATTATAAGCTATAGCCAATTCTTTGTAAATAATAAGGGAGAGTTTATTCGGCGAAGTATATTTATAGATAATATTATAATCTCCTTTACTAGTCTAATAATAATCGGGAATAAGCCACGTATATACAAATATTCTCAATGAAGTTAATAAATAGATAGGAACTTTTAAAATACAGTTGTTAAGAAACTGTATTTATTGAAACAACGATTCGATGTCCTTATACAGAGTTAATTTTCAAGTTCATTGTAATAAATTACGTTTAACTAGAATAACATATTACTTTAAAGTTTGATTATAACGTGTAGCCAATTCAAAGAGAATTATTTATATTACTAAATATTTTTTCAGTATAATTGTGCATTTAATGCAAGGCGTGACCGTCCAAAATGAATGGATGAAATTATAATTAATATTCAGACAAGTAGTGGGTGATAGTTACCTCTATGACACCCCATGCCCATCCATCCACCGAAATTAGAATTTTGAACGACTTAACATAGCGCTAGGAACTTACTTTTTCGTCTGACGCGGTCGTGTCAACACCTAAGTTTCTCTACAAATGTTTATTTGTGCAATATATGTAATTATCGCGGCAGACTAATGATTCACCTTGAGCAGCACCTATATGGTCCAGCATGTTATGATAGGATTCGACGAGATGCGTACTGCTTTTGAGGAGCACGGATTTCAAGTGCCACCATCTATATATTACAACGATAATGAGCCACAGGTTTGTCTTCATATCAACAGCCGCCTTCGTCTACCGATCAAAAGCAGCCGCCATCTTATTCCTATGATTCGAAACTATTCTTCGCACAACAACAACACAGTGGACAAGGTATGTTTATATGTCTCAAAATTATTCAAAATGCTGATATATATTATTTTTTGTACTAATTGTAAAGATTAATTTATTTTATCCGAAAATAAAAAAAAAATATTTCAAGTTATAATATAACTTTATCATAGACATAATACATTATATTTAACTATCAAAGTTGTATCTGTTAAATATTTTTATATTTTTATTACTTCATGTTAATATATAACCCTCTTTAATAGTATAAACTATTATACTTTTTGATAAATGTAGAATTATGAAAAACATTGTACACTCACATTAAAGGTTGCATATATTCAAAACATATTTATTGAATGATTTTCTTACATTTGAGAATACATTTATACCATAGGGGGTATTAGAATAGTTTAGAGTGTCCTTGCTGCATATTCTACATGTTATTTTTGCAAGTAAAATACGTTTTATCAAAATGGCGTCTTCGATAAATTCAAGATGGCGACTATCTGCGTAAATGTTTATATTTAGTAATAATAAGTCGTTAAGGATAATAATTAAGCACTAAGCACATAGCCTGTATAAACAGCAGAAAGACAGAGCACTATCGGTTTCAAGATATTCAGCTATCATTGGGTACTCTAAGAGTAAACATTTTTTTTGATAATCGTATAGTTTGCATACGTTTTTGGTTTGTTGTATAAAATTTTGTATAGTAAAAGAGTATTATTTTTGTTATCATTTAATGAGATTGTCGCTTTTATAATAACAGTTTTTGTACTATTGTTATCGAGTATATATTTAGCTTTTTTATAAAGATATATATTAATGGTATATGTAATTTCATCTTCTGTTTTTGATAATAATAAAAAAAACGGTTGTGCTAAATATGTTGTAATAAGATTATTTATTTTCCATGTTTTGTGCTATAATTGTAACACTGAAAGTATCTTATGTTAAAGGAGGGCTGACTTCAAAACAGTAAAAATGGTGTAATTTTTATATTTGAATGTTTTACACGATATTATATGTTCTATGTTATAAATTGTACCGATAAAAGTGCCAATCTAAGCGGACCGCTGCTTAAATTTTTGTGAATTAGAAAAATATAGTCGTTGATGTTAAAATTAGTATTTTTGAGTGATATTCGAGACGATTCGGTTATAGTACTGTAGAAGATAATAGTTTTTAAATTCCAATCATATCGCTATTAATATACAACATTAACCTGCTTTTTCATATTTCAGAGGCTATGAGTGTTCCTATCGAAGAGCATTCAAGCAAAACTTTCATTCGTGCTAGAGGCGTTGGGGATTCCCGATCCGACCCGATCTGTGGTGACTCCTCTTTCCTCTAACGCAAATGAGAGTTCTGTTGTATGCTCACTACACAACTACTTTGAGATTGACTGGTCTCAACTAGCAACCTCTCCTGTACCACCAATTCCAACCTGGTACTCCAAATTCCAAACGCCGAGGTTGTAATGAGTGAATCGTTCTTTGATAAAGTAAATGCACGGCTAATGGGGATAATCTAAGAATTTATCCAGAACGGCTCAAACTGGGTAATTGAGACGGTCGAATGGATCGACATGAGGATTACTCGCTACCATTGCATTCCTCATCGTCGCGGCCGGCCGTCAAGTAGTAGAACTCCAAACAAGGCTCAACACGAAGCCTGCCGTCATCAACGTCAACAACGGGAACGCTGACAACTGTTTTATGTATGCAGTTCTCTCCGTTCTACACTATGATGACATGGGGAAGATGAATCGTACACGCACCAGTTCCTACGCAGAGTGGACTGACGGACTCAAATTTACCGGTCTAACTTTCTTCATCACGGCTCACGACATCCCGCGGTTTGAAAAGCTTATTATTCTTAACGACTTATTAATACCAAATAAAACATTTACATAGATAGCCATTTTGATAAAAGTATTTTACTTGCAAAAATAACATGTAAAATAAGCAGAAAAGGACACTCTAAACTATTCTAATACCATCTATAGTATAAATGGATTCTCAAATATAAGAAAATCCTTCAATCAATTATATGTACTAAATATGCAACCTTTGTGAGCGTATAATGTTGTTCATAATTCTACATTTATCATAAAGTATAATATTTTATTAAATATATTATTGAAATATTTATTAAAGAGGTTATTAATAACATGAAGTATTACTAGAAATATGAACATATTTAACAGATACAACTTTGATAGATAAATATTATGTATTATGTCTATGATAAAGTTATGTTATAACTTGAAATATTTTTTATTTATTTTTGGATAAAATGGAGTGAGTGGGAAGGAGAGGGGAGGGGATGGGGGGGGGGGCAGGAGGGTGTCACAGAGGTACCCATCTCCCACTACTCAAACAAATAAAATTAACTGACTAAACATATTAACTATTATGTATTTTTCTGAAATATACACTAATTATAGACACATTGAGTTTTTAAATTTATTAATGTTTAATAATACTAGGAAAGAAATATAAAATTTCAAACTGTATATTAATCGATTATTCCACCTTATAGAGTACAATTATGATGTCGAAATGCTATTTCTCTAATATCAGAATGCTATGAAACCGGGATCAGCCGAACAATTTTAGTTACATGTAAAATGGGTTTATAGATAACAATTTAGATAAACTGGTTGAAGTAATCATTGTTAAATAGCATGCTTGAGTACGTTGGTCTTATATAATTAGATTGCACCACTCTTCAATGAAAGTCATCCCAGAGGTCCCAGTCTCACAGTCCAGTTTCACGTTTAGGGCTGCAAAAGCTGTATTTTAGGGCTGTATATTTTGGAAAAACTATTTGTTGAGGTTAGAAAGACCCTCGATCAGTATCTGTTAAAATTCATGATATCATGGTCTTAAGGGTATAATGTCCAGCCCAAAGAAATTAGCTAGAGCGTCAGCACTCAAAGAAACTGGAAATTCCCGTCAGTACCGTACGAAAGATTCTCAATTAGATGCTTTCTTATCACGTAACCATTCACGATGCAATTAAAATCCGATGATTATAGGCCTATGTACATATATACAGACCGTAGTTTGAAGATGTGTGACTGGTTTGAATCTAAAATAGCGGACCTTTCGATTTTCTGAAGATAGGGTTATAATATTCTCTAATTAAATTATCTTTTATCAGAGTGGTGAAATCAATAAGTACAGAACATAATGTATTTGTCGGTAGATAATCCAAACTGGATTTATCGTCCTATCAAAGAACAAGAAGCAAACAATAAAGTGGTGTGATTATAGGGTGTTGACGTCTTTGGATCATATTTATTTGAAAATAGTGTTACTGCTGAAACACATTGATTATGTTAATTGACATTTTAGGGACAACACATGCAGAAATCTGACACCGAAAGATATCTGACACCGAAAGATTATTTCTTTTGAGGTTTACTAAAAGCGAAGTTATATTCAACATTTATCAATGATTGGTCACATCTGCGACACGCAGATTTGGAGCCTTTGTAGTTATATTTATATGTTTATAATTATGTTTAATTATTATACAGTAATGTACATATATTATTAAATATGAGTAACTTACTATGTATCCGGACGATATAATCACCCAGTAGAATACAGAATTTAAGATATTAAACAATTATAATACCAATAAGAAATACAGAAAAGAAGGCGAAATAGAAAGAGTATTTAGAATACAAAGAATACAAAGACATAGGTATAGAATAATATTGTAAACGTAATATAAAAGTACATAATAATAAAGTTATGAAAATACAAGAAAGATAATCTCAAAAAGGTCAGAAAGTAGAGAGGACAAAAAGACTCAGAAAAATAAATATTACACGATGCTATACAACTGAATTCATACACGTTTATTACATTTATTAACACTAAAGATGAAACCGTTAGAAAGATATTTTTTATATACAGGGTGTCCCATAAATAACGCCCCATAGGAAAAATAGATTAAAAATTTAATGGGAATATACTGTTCTATT
>JAUZND010014519.1:8695-27701 GCA_034780555.1 Coelogynopora nodosa | reverse complement strand
AATAATAGGTAAACGCATGAAAATGAGTTGATAACAGCTATACAAATGAGTTAATATTTAGAGTTTCTTTTAATTGCCTTCGTCTGGGTCACAATATTCATCATCATCAATAACTGCAACATCAGAAGTTCACTTTCAACATCCGAGGGTTGATTGATTTCGTCATCTTCTCCGACCCCGGTTATTACATTTTTACTATGTTTACCCCGGCGGTTATTAGAGACCCGGCGGTTATATCATTTTAACTCGTTTACACCCGGCGGTTATTAGAGACCCAGCGGTTATTAGAGACCCGGTGGTTATTAGAGACCCGGCGGTTATTAGAGACCCAGCGGTTATTAGAGACGGGCGGTAATTAGAGCAAATACGATTAAGAAGATTATTACATTCCGATACTAGCTTTAACATTTTTATGGTGAAATTTTAGCAAATGATTTTATTTTGAATATTAGCAAAATCTTGTAGCCTAAAAAGAACTCGAACTTGGTAAATCTTGTGAGATCCTCGTAAAGTATTAGTAGGAAAACCATTTTTTTGTTGTTGACATGATAGTATTAAACAGTATTACGTATAAATGCTTATTTATAGAAAGTTGGTAATACATAAATGGTACAGGACAAATGTTTTTTAGTCATTTGAGACGAGTGAAAACGTAATATGTGCAGAAAGCAAACCAAAACGACAACCACACACACATTCAATTTGTCTGTAATACTACTCATATACTACTAGATAGGTAAAGGTTGGAACCTTGGTCAGACGTCATATCACCTCCAAGTGGTGATTACGTCACAGTGTCGGCTGATCCCCCCTCCTCGGGCTGCTTGTGATGGCGGTGTTGGTATTGGTGATCTTGGTGAGGAGCTTCTGCCGCCGCTGCCGCCGCCGCTACTTCTGAGTGGACAGACTGACGCAGTGTGGTGAGCAGATCATCCAGCACGTTGATGTTGGTTGCCAGGATGGAGTGGATACGGTTCATCTCGGTCGTGTGGAGGCTTTTGCGAAGGTTGAAGAGCTGGCAGGAGTAGTCTTTCGAGCACCCTCTGAGGCATTGTGAAGAGTGAAATAAGGGTAACATGTTTCCAAAAATGGCACTAAAAGTAATCATTACAAATATAACAATCACAATTTTAATATGAACTAATCGAATTTTTGAAAATAAAAATTTCGCATATTTTCAGAAATTTTAGGCGTATTTTACCTTTCAAATTCGAACGTATTTACTACCAGTCTTTATCAACCGGAAATAAGTAAACAAATAATTGCTCTACGAAACTTTTCGTATTTTGCTAAATTCATCTTGCAAAACATTCTAAACAACATAAATTTGAGTTTATTATTTCTTTCAAGCATTAGTATTGCTTCAATATCCTGCGACACTGTTACACAAATAGTCCGAACAAAGGCAAGCTTATTTCTAGAACATTATCAGGACTTCACAATTTGAACTCACAACTCTTGAAATTGGTCTTCAGAATTCCCCGCACGGAGACCAAAAGACCGACGCGATTGCACGGAAGGATTTTCCGATTGAACGTGACGCATTCTGTTGAGCAGGAGAACTTGGAAGTTGTGCACCCGCCACGCCAGAACAACCGCGCACATACTGAGCATCCCCAGTCTGTAGGGATGGGGCAAAAGCGGTCCTAACATATTCGGATAAGTAAAGAAAAGATTTTGCAGTTATTGGGGCAAAAGCGGTCCTAACATATTCGGATAAGTAAAGAAAAGGTTTTGCAGTTATTGGGGCAAAGACGGTCCTAACATATTCTGATAAGTAAAGAAGGTTTTGCAGTTATTGGGACAAAAGCGGTCCTAACATATTCTGATAAGTAAAGAAGGTTTTGCAGTTATTGGGGCAAAAGCGGTCCCAACATATTCTGATAAGTAAAGAAAAAGGTTTTGCAGTTATTGGGGCAAAAGCGGTCCCAACATATTCTGATAAGTAAAGAAAAAGAATTTGCAGTTATTGGGGCAAAAGCGGTCCCAACATATTCGGATAAGTAAAGAAGGTTTTGCAGTTAATTGGCAAAAGCGGTCCGAACATATTCTGATGAGTAAAGAAAAAGAAGGTTTTGCAGTTATTGGGGCAAAAGCGGTCCTAACATATTCTGATAAGTAAAGAAGGTTTTGCAGTTATTGTGATAACTCATGATGTAAATTTATTTACGACAGTCAATCCTTTCTGACATTATGTTTCTCGGTATACATATCATTTATTTTGACACTGACTATAGAACGAATTTTCCCTTTTTTTAAAATGCAAATAGTATAAGTTTGTATAAAAAAATCTTTTTTAAAATATTAAATAATGGAATAATAGCCCCACCCAAAAGACTTTGATGTCCTCCAAAAATATACCTCTCATTTAAAAAATCGCTGGTTACGCCCATGTAATTGTTTTGTAGAATTCTTTACATTATTTTTACCTTTAGTTAAACATCCTATTTTTGTATAGTGGATGTAAAGGTAGAAAAGGATGATTAGTACCTTGTATATTATGTTCATGTGATCGACATATATTAAATGACAATTACATTATAAAGTATAGATATATAATATAATTATAAATTGCATAAAATGGCCTCGACAATAATAGAAACAAAAACGACAAATTAAAAATTAACATACTGTAAAATTAATGTTCAGAAAAACATTTTAATGACAATTGAAAATACAAATCTGTTCAAAAATCGGTAATTTTGGCTGGACGACTGAATGCATTAAAATAAAGAGAAGCATCTAACAGTTCCTCTATGCGCTAATGAAAAAGAGAGATTTTTTTTCTCCTTCCAGGGGAAAAAAAACCAACCTACAAAAACCCTAATTCACTTTCTCTGGCCGTGTCCACTTTCCGAGTTAAATGAAGCCGAAAAAAGCATCTCATTTAGCAAGGAACTGCCGTCCCTGCACGTCTATATTATAAAGACAAGGTAATATTTCAAAATGTATAGCATAAGCTTAAATGGACTTTTAGCATAAAGTTCGTTAGGCTATCGGGCTTTTTCTATTTAAAGGTTTTGTATTAATGAATGCGTGCGAATTCTGTAATCGTATTAATTTATTATTAACGAAATAGCAATAATGGCTTAATAGGTGTTTCGGGCAGATTTAAAATAACATTTTATAAAACTGGATTATAGATAACAATATATTTGTAAAATACTATCTAAGATGATTAATTAGACGTACGAAAAATCATAATAGCGAAATCATTATCCTTGGCTTAACAATTGATACGTAATAAACTGTAGGATAATATAAAGATATATATATATGCTGACAATATTGGATTTTAAGGTTATGAACTTAATCCTCTGTATCTTTATTTTTGTTACTCAGAGTTAGACAGATCATTTTTCAAACTCTTTCCTATAATCTCAATCATGCATGCATTACACAATTGAATTATGTTAAAATAACACTTTTATTATGTATTATAAAATATAGATTAGGTTATTTTATAAGCGAGATATTTATTGGAGTTGTGTGAATAATTTATATATAATGTATAATTTATTCATTATAATGCTTTAAGTGACACCAAATCTAAATGTTATGCAAAAGAAATGTTTAAACACCAAAAAATAATACTTTGTAAAATATAATTCATATAATTAACAAAAAATTGAAGAAATTCAATTTTATTGAAAAGGAAAAATGGATAGCAATATATTCATTTTTATAAATAAAAGTCATATATTACGTATTTCTGAAGAGGAGTTGGTTCATATAAATTTGTGTATATTGTTATCATGAAGAATGTGATGCCGATTCTTTTGTTCTATACATTACAAAACTATATATAAGTTTCGTTAGCTTCCATATTAAAGTTTAATTCTTTTGGATATATAAATATTTGTTAACGGAGTGGCTATGCGTGTTTACATATCAACAAAATTGTTTGTCAACACTTGTTCAGAGGAGAAAATCAAAATATTAAATAATGTAAATTTGTATGACTCGTTGTATATCCATTATTACTAATACAAATTTAAAACTGAAGCTGCGTTCATGATATTGCTATAAACTAATATACGACATACATAATTTTCACAAAACCTAGCTTGAATATATACCCAGAATAGAGAAATATCTAACCACAATAGGGCACGAGGCAAAAGGTCTACATATTTTAAATATTTAGGGACAAATTCCTTAAAATTATTTTACTTACACAATAAAGGCACACCAAAAGTAGAATTGTTGACGTGGCATTCCAAAATAATCCTGGTCAAAAACTGAAAGAAAAGGTTGAATTTTGATTAAAATACTTTATTTTAAATCATATTAATACTAATTTAAATATAAATTCTGTATTAATTCATTAAAACGAATAAATCGTTTCTTTATTCATCCATTCATTATTAATTTAATAATTATAATAAATCATTTAGTAATATTTATCAAAATAAATTCAATATTAAACAAAATTATGAATGCATGATTATATAACATAATTAATAATATTCAATAATAACCATTTATTATATTTAAATTTAAATATAATTAAATGCAATCAAATAAAGTCTAATGATAGGAAGAAAAAGCAAAATAATCTACTCTGAAAGATTCGCTCGGCAATTTGAAAAATAATTTTAATTAATTAATTTAATATAATATAATTCAACATATACATATATTTTTTAAATAATACTATTTTAATACTATATAACTAGATAGCAAATATGAGCTATTAATTAGTTAACAAATATCATATCATTATATACATCATATTTGCATTAAATCACCACTCAAATTTGAACATATTGTATATGTTATCATTAAAGTATTCATTAATTATAATTTATATATTTGCTGAATCTACCAATATTTTGCCCAAAATCAAAGCAGCCAGTTTAATTTTCTTTTAACTTTAACTTTAACTTTTAACAGCGCAAATAGCACAATATTTTGGAAAGTTTTACCAGTTGATTAGCCTATACAATATCACCCCAGGATTGTCAGGCACGTATCCTATGCACAGCATAAATTCCTTCAAGGGTAAAAGGGATATTCCTGTCATCTAAAGACATCAAAACCAGCTGGGGTTATCCCAGGAAGTTTGGCAGACACCGTAGTTTCAAAAGTAATTGGGACTATTATATTAATATAGATTTTACAGATATTAAATTAACGCATTATACACTCACACATTTTGTGGGTTGCATATATATATATAATAAAAATATAGATGGGAGAAAGTCAAGAGTGGATGTGGGGGGGAAGGGGGGGTGCCGTACACTCCCGCTTACTTTAGCATGTGTGGGAGCGATTATGAAAAAGAAAATTAGGTTGTACGACCAATGAGGACCACTATATTTTTCATACTAATTTTTACTGAATCAATCTTTCAATTTGTTAATATTTTTAGCGAGACGTTTGGATTTTAACCCATTTTACTCCTCCATTTCATTGGTATTGTTTGTGATGTTAGGTAATTTACTGATTTATCAACTTAGTCCATTCAGTTTATATATAGACATTTTGCAACATTACGAGTGATACGGACAAATATTAGATATTTATCATGTGTTAAGATATGTTGGAACTGTAAATTCTGACCCATTAACTTGTTAGTGACACTGCATTTATTTTAGAAATGTTGTATTTATCTCATCAGAACAGATTTTTAGTTTTTGTAAAAGAAGGGTGAAGAGGGTCGAATATCAATGTTTAGTTTGTATATCTCTCTCTCTCTCTCTGAATGTAAAAACAATAGACATCATATTGAAATAGTTCCCCTTTCTTGGTATTTACCTCCTGACCGTGTCATTATAACTTCTACAAACTCCACCTCCAAACTTCACCGCTGTGATTTAACACTATAACATATTATTCTGCCATAAACATTGACTTTCACTATTCACAACAACACCATGAACTGACCACTATCCAGTTATAACAAGTCCGACTGAATCATGTTTTGGATCTAAAATTCTCCGTTTGTGGTATGTAAAATCTGATGAAATCGATACGCATTATAACACTTTTGAAATTTAAAAACATAATCAAATGCATAACATTTTTAGTAATCTTTGTGTTAATAAACTTTTTTTATGAATCAATCTCAAAATCGCTTATCAAATTATAGCAAAGATAATCTATTATATTAATTATAACACCAATTATCAAGGAAAGTACAAATTTAATTAAATCTGTTGTTTAAATTTTGAATAATAATTTAATTTTAATTGTTTACTCTATCAATTCAAATACTGTTTTCAAAATCCATTATTATAGATTATAATTGCCATTATTTTCTATCTCTATTTAAGACAGACTTATTCATTTAACAGACAGCAATACTCGATCTTCTCCGCCTCCACCTCTTATCACAACAACACGAACAGTCACCGTTATGTTCCGTCAGCTTACTGCCAACACTACGGCGGCGGTGCAGACGACCAGATTCCCCACTCTCGTGATGTTGTACAGCCTTGCGGGGAAGAGCGGCAGCCGAGGCATTGGTCTCCTTGGCATACGACACATCCCCCCCTCCCATCTCTCCCTCGCCTCCTCGACATATGCTATCCTTGTATTCCAGGGAGGTGGTGGAGACTGGCGGTTTACCGCCCAGGGGGAGGGGTCCGGCCGCCCCACTGGGGTCTTCGATGAGGTCCCCCACCCGTCTAGGCTGTTGTTCCACTGCTGCCAGTTTTTTTCTGCTCGCGCTGTCGCTGGTCTGTTGGATTAGAATTTCATTGTCGTCCGAAGAGTCCAGTTGGTCGTTGCTTATAGTCTGTGGGACGCATTATTGAGTACATGCTTTAGTAGAATACAAAGAGTAGTTAGACAAAATTCGGTCACAACTGTGCACTTTTAGACTCTTCTTCTACCCCTCCCTCCCCCCCTCCTAAAAAAATGAAATTAGTGACTGTACTCTATATAATTACCGTGGAAGTTAATTATAGACCTAAATACGGAATATTTTACATGGTATAATGGATAAAACAATTTTGTGACTTTGTTAAAACATAAATAATTCTGAACACTAACTAAATTGCATTTAATATTTTACTTATAGAAAACCATCATGCACAATTATGGTCCTGACTATTTTAAAATTTTATATATCATTTATTAGTTCTAGACAAATGTACACACACATGAACAATGGCGAGATTCCTATTACTGTACTACTAATATTTTATATAAAAGTGTTTTAAATATATTTTGATATGCTTATAATGTACCGACTTTCATTCTACCTTTTATATAGAATAAAATATATAATTTATTGTAAATACTGTACATAATCACACGCATCAATGTATGACATATTACATCTACAATAGTATATTGTATTATGTGGAAACACATCCAGATGCATAACTATATTTTTCGTTGAATTACTTATACATGTAAATTTACGTTACATGCATTATATATATATTATAGACATAATATAGATTTATGCACTACATAATCATAAATTCTATTTTAAAGATTGTAAAGTTATGCGACCATAAAGTGGGTTTAAAGTAAGAAATGTTCAGAATACTGTTTAAATGTATCTTTCGTATGTATCTTTCGTAAATGTATCTTTCGTTACCCAACCACATAATAAGAAATGATCATTTGTATCTTTCAGGGTATAAAAAATATCACACCGTAAACTAATCAAGTTTATTATGTTATGCTCCAAAGCTTATTGACTGTCTTTATATAGTGTTCATCAATTACGACTAGTTCGAATGTAAAACAGAGGCTCAGTATTCTTAGTACCTACATAATATTATAATTCCTAGTTTCTCTTAAAGTGTGTCTACTTTGTTTGATAAGGTTCGTCTCATTTGGAAATGATACATTACTTATACAAATGAGCGTTTGGTCTATAACTGTGCCGTGAGTTATTTTTTTAAGCAAATTTCAGTCAATGAAACATTAAATTGTTACATCACTATACGTTAACTTTGTTGCTTCCTCTAGATTTGTGTTGAGCCAAAAATTTAGCACTATAAACTCTCCGTTATTAAAAAATATACTTTTATATAAACTTTTTTTCTGAGTTTTGGACCTAATATTTTATTCAAAGTAGATAATAGAATAACGAATTCGACTTCAAGTAATAAATTATGGAATAAAGACAAATCTGTTCAATTTGGTATATAATTGAAAATTCAGTATACTTACATATATAAAACATTGTAAAATTGCTATGAAACTGTAGCACACTTTGAATAAACCCACGCATATGTAATAGTATACTAAAATAAAAAAACGAAAATTTTTACTTCTTAAATATTACCAGAAATACTTTTTAAATTTCACTTTTTAGAATGAATTTATTATTATTTATCTATTATATAAATTGTTTTCCCCTTAGAAAAGTCAAAATGATATAAAAAAAAGTGTATAAAAATCTCGTCAAATGAAGCAAAACTTATTCCAGTTCTTTAAAAATGATTAGTTCACTCACACTATTATAATTTAATAAACCTCCACTGTAAAGCAATGATTGCTAAAAAGGTATTGCTGTAAACGAGGAATAGTTGTCATCTTACCCGATGCATGTCGTATTACCCAATGCATGTCGTATTACCCAATGCATGTCTTCTCACCCAATGCATGTCGTTTTACCCAATGCATGTCATATTACCCAATGCATGTCGGTTTACCCAATGCATGTCGTATTAACCAATGCATGTCTTCTCCCCCAATGCATGTCTTCTCACCCAATGCATATCTTCTTACCCAATGCATGTCGTATTACCCAATGCATGTCTTCTCACCCAATGCATGTCTTCTCACCCAATGCATGTCTTCTCACCCAATGCATGTCTTCTCACCCAATGCATGTCGTTTTACCCAATGCATGTCGTATATTACCCAATGCATGTCGTCTTACCCAATTTATGGATGCATCCTCGGGTCGTCTTGAGGCCCACAGCTCATTTAAGCAACGAAAGGTTGAGTCACGTGACATGAATGACGTGAACAAAAACTGAAACCAAATGAATATTTTGTGGTACAATTATATTGATGATACTAATTTGAATCTGTTTTAAATATATCATAATGCAATGTTTCGAAAAAATAAGCAGATTATGTAATACAATATTGTAATAATTTTTTAAATAATATAATGTAATAATTTTTTTAATAAAATAATGCTATATAGTATCATTTGTATAGTCTTCATGATAATGTAACATTCCACAGTTGAAGTGCGATAAAATTATTTTATTAATTCGCTGTCGTTTAGCAAAACTATCCTAATTACAAATTTGCAGTTTTCAACGATTTATTGATTATATTTTTTTCTGTAATGAATTAGTTATGTTACTCTATTTTTTGATGACAACTATTTCTAGCGCATTTTTTATATCAATTTAAACTGTGATATAGAAAAACAATTAAAGTTGATTCGTTTATAGGATAGCTTTGCGAAACGACAGTGAACTTCATTTATACAGGTTTATAATTATTTTTTTAATTAAAATTTAAACACTATCTAAAAAATTTCGAAAATATACGTTAAAACCCATTCATTTAAGAGTAAATGCTCAAAAATAAAGAATCTAAATTCCTTCATTACTTAAATATATATGTTTTCAATGCACAATGCAACTTTTATTTCAAAATTAGTTTTCCCAAATGCACTTAATTTTTAAAGACGCCAGTTTCATCAAGTGCACTTTTAGTATAGCAAATTGTCAATAAGCACAGATCTCTCAAGTCCACTATCCCAATGGGATTAGCTCAACATTTACAAACTATAACTCGAAACATCATTTAGCATAAAATACTAATATATATATAAAGCCGAATCGGCTACAGTCTTTGGGGGATGGCATTTAGGGAAGTCTCGTCGCTTGATTTCAGCCATATTTAGAAAAAAACGATAAGTACATAAGTTGGCAATGGAATTGTCAAGAGTTTCTAGGAAATAGAGTCTGTAATTATATGAGATATTCTCGGGGAAAATTTGAAATATTTCAAGGAGAAGTGACGTTTAGATTTTGTTTTATACTAATGATCAAAAAAGAAATATTTTAACGTATACTTGTTCATAAAATAGTATGATGAAACCAAATATGTGATAAACAGAAAACTGAGAATTAAATAAAAAGAATTCTAGTTTTCAACTTGTTTTTTTTAATATTTTCAAGACAATATATAAATAATAATTAAATTATAAAATATAAATTATATAAAAATAGTACAGACTGATTAGAATTCGTTCATCAGCAATATATGTATAAAGCTATTTAAAAACGCTAAGTTATTAAAATATTCCTTAATTTGTTTTTAGTTAAAAAAAACCTTAGTGTCTAATTTAACTCATTATAGAATATATATAAATGTTAATCTCTCTGTTATGTCGAGATTCATTCTGTACATCAAATGCTTCATGATATATTTCAAGTAAAGAAACCTTGATTTATGTTTCGTTCGCTATACTTTCTTAGTTCCCTCATTTGCTAGTATTCCACCTTTATGATTACCGAGATTAAAATTCACAAAATGTCTACGTTACCATTTGCTATTGTAAAACACAAATATTACAGGAATATTGTAAAAGAAATATTACAAAATAAAATTCAAAATTGACTAACTATCTAAGCAATTAAAAAATGCTTCGAGATATTTTTTCAATTATACATAACGAAAGTAAAATGTCATTATCGTTAAAAATCACTCTTTATTCAAAAAAATGTTTTACACACATATTAAATGAGTAATACATCTAGTGTTTATATACTATATTATGTTTTTAATATTTACAAAATCGTGTCTAATTTTTTTGTTAGATACAATAATAAAAAAATCTTATCATTTTTTTTTATTTCAAATTCTTGCCAAATATTTCAACCACATGCTCAACTGATCGAAACTATTTAAAAAAAAATTTATTCTAATTTGTAAAAAATATTACAAAATGTGTCTTTTATCATAAAATCAATGAATAATTACCCACTTTAAAATATATACGATAGTTATAAAATATTTTTCTGGATTTAGAACAATATACATATAAAAAATATACAATAACATCAAAAGGTATAGGGCCTACTATGTATAGGTATCGTTAGACTGTATTAAAAATGGGAACAAACATATAACACATTTCTATGCGAAATATACAGTTATATTTTTACGTACATGTTAAATAATCAGCGTTTTACAAACGTCTGGATTATATACATTTCAAATGCTTTAAATAGCATTTTTGATGTCAAATATCAATGTGCCAATCACACTACGTATATATGCCCATTATCGATTGTATTGTATATCAACTGTACATTGCTGACTGACTCTTACCCGACACACTATACAGTATATGCCCATTATCGATTGTATATCAACTGTACATTGCTGACTGACTATTACCCGACACACTATACAGTATATGCCCATTATCGATTGTATATCAACTGTACATTGCTGACTGACTCTTACCCGGTCCGTTTTAGTGTGAACAGCGATCGCATTGGGAATGATGCCAGCCGTCTTCTCGCGTGTAATCTCCTTCACATCTTCGATTTCAACTTGAATCTACACCAGTGTATAAGAAATCAAGTGTAATCACACAAATATCGATGATTACTAAAATGTTGTCTTATCTGGCCTGGGGCGAAACATGTCATGCTTCCGAATAATTATGACATAATTATGATATCAAAATGTGTTTGCTAGAGTAAAATAATTATTTAAAAAAAAATTAGTACTGTTTTATTCGCAGATATAAATTAAGTTTTAAAAATATTTTATTTAAAACGAGTAAGGTTTATACAGATGCCTTATCACCACTTTTAATTCTTCTATGAAACGTTAAATATTTCATTTTTATTTTAGAGATCAACAGATGCGACATTGAAAGTGAAGACAAATGAAGGCAATCTCAAGTTAGAAAATGAATTCAATATTAACCATGTCTGACAATAACTAAAACCAAATCAAAAATAATTTGACTACTGTTCAAAACCACAAACTTTTGTTATTAAATCACAATTACTGATTCTAAACTGATTGAGAAGTTATTTCTCTTACATTATAAAAACAAACAAATAGACAATAACTTCAACGTTACAAACCCTCAACGCTTCACCAATCTGCACCTGATGCCGTCAATAATAATTCTCATTATATTGTTATTCTGCCGTCACGATTATTACTGCAACAACTCCTTTATTAGTATATTTGTATATCGCCATATAGAAAGCGATTAAAGTTAATCATCCAACTATAGTTAATGATTTCGGACAGTTCAAGCAAAGCGTTGACAGCCGATCCGTTTATCTTGCAGGTAGTAGTAAATCTTTACTGAACCGCGCTTCTAATGTGACAGAATTATGAGATGTATATTTTGATTTTGTATAGTTTTAATAACTGTATGATATAAAATATATTTTTGAATTTTTAATTAAAAAATTATAATTTTAATCTGTTTCTTTTATGATTTGAATATTTACATCAACTGTTTCAAATGATAAAAGTGTCTTTATAAAAGTAAAAGTGACCTATAAAAACATCTTCCGATAAAAACGATGTATGTCTAGATAAATAATGGGGATACATGTTGGTTCATGAATAATTTGTGTTATATGTGTCATATTCTCCTAAAAGATAGTTTCTCAAAATACAATATATATTAAATGAGCATCACATATTATACCAACGTTGATATTTATGACGAAAGAAGGAGGGTCACGTACGTCTTTATCCTTAATTTGACGTATACACCTGGATTAATTAAATTATTCCACTATTTATACAATTCTTTAATTAATAAACTTGGGTCTTACTTATTCAATGTATACCTTTAATATTTGTTATATTATACATTGTATATATAAATTAATGTATGAATAAATTATTTACTAATGTTAACTAATTGAGATGTACGTAAAATAAAAAAGAAATAGTATACAATGTACGTATGTGAACCCCTTGGGCCTCCAAAGATAGTGTTGCCATGACATTCTCAGTGTGTTATATTTCCTTATATGTACAATAGAGTGTCTATACATACAAGAGGCGAGCGGGGTACAAATACTTTTTAATTCAAGGTATATATTGCATTTTTATACGAAATATAAATTGTTTCAATGAACTAAGTTATTAATTTTTTTAAATTACTACTACTTCAATGTCATATTGAAATGGATATTATTTAACGTGTGTAGACTATTATATGCCATAAAATAATAATGCACATGCATACCAATGCTAATTCATAACCGAATACGCATTATTTCATATTTATTATACCAGTAAATACCTTTTAAATAATCAAAAACGTGCCACTCCGCATGCACTTTTTCAAATGAATAGGTATTTCTTAGGAGGATATAACAGACATGGGGTTCAAACCGACATTGGACATACATACAACTTCTTGCCCTTTATGACAGTGCCTTTAACACCAACAAATTAGTTAGCTACTTATAGAAAGCATTTTTTTATGCGTTACACTCGATAGTATTAGCCAGTATCAACATGATTTTGGGCAAAACACAAGCTGCAATGTTAGTATATAGTGCAAAGCATGTCAAGTTAAAAGGAACTTATCCAGCAATTGTGACACCGTTTTAAATGGAATTAATGAATTAACGAATGGATGGCCTCGCGAGTAAATATTATAGAAGTTGCAGAGAATATGTTACGGGAATATAAATATATTACAAACTTTTTTTTTTAAATATGAATTCAATGCTTTGTTATAAACAACAAGTTGTCGATCTAAATAAATGTTTACCATAGTAGGGCTATCAAAGTAATGAAAGACGACATCATAACCTGTACGGTAACGTGTAGGTACCAGAAAGGCCATGCCATAGCTAGTACAATGAAGCGTAAGCAACCATATATTTAGTATTTAATCGCTTGTGCCAGAGAGCATGAACCACAACATGTACCATACACTTCTGTTTTTTATACCATTAACAATTAGAGGTTATTTCAAACGGCAACAATTAAAGCATAACATAAAAATATGTCAACAAACAAACTATACAACATGATAGTTCAACGGTACCGACCCGAATGCCATTAGTGACAACCGAAGCAGAACTATAGTTGTACAACTTTTTCTGAAAATAGTAACGACAAGTATAAACATTATTCCAATATTTCAAGTAACTTTTACATTATTTTGCCTTCAGTGAGTCCGTGACGAAATTGCGAGCATGTAGCAAAAATGTATATACTTAAACATAAATGGATGTGACCTTTATTAATTGAGGTATATATATATTGATTACTGCACACAGGACTAAATTAAATTCTTTACAGCAGGCATCATATACAGAAGATTAAATAAATATGTATAAAACTTCTCATTTAAATAGTTATAACCCACCCAAGGGTTACAACCCACCCAACCCACCCATAATCTGGCTTAGACAGTTGAATACTCTGAGTATGTAAATTTAATAGCATAATTCTAACAAAACGGCTGAACAAAAAGCTAAATCAGACAGTTACAACTTCGCTGTCTAATTAAACACTGTGAGCGCTCATGCCTATGGGGCTCTACATTGTATGTAGAGTCTCGACTAGTAATGGTTGATCCACGACATCTTATTTACAACATAGTATTACATTATATTCTTGCGTTTAACTGCTATTTTACTATTTTACATATTTCTATAATTCAAAACTTCAGTAAGTCTTGTGCAAATAATTTTGTTTAAAAAACACTAATTTATTGTGCCTTTTACGAGTATTCTTAGTATTTTTAGTGCTCTTATTAAACTTCTTTTAATAAATGAGTACAATGGATACATTTGCACAATGCAATACGGCAATCAACATACACATACTTTTCTGTATTCAGACGATTTATACAAAGAAATAAACTATAATATAAATGTTGATTTTAGACTAAAGCATTTAAGTACGTATATATATATATATATATATTCATTCATTTTACTATGCAAACAGTTTATAATTTATAAATAGAAACTGATTTAGCAATGCGTTGATTCTACGAATTTCTTCTTACTTCTAAAAAAAAATCATTTGAATAATGTGCTACCCATTTTCCTTATTGTCAGCTCAATTTGTACTTGTGTAAGATTTAAAAAAACGAAAAATTACATCTTTACTGTTTTCTGTTTACAGTTCACATTATTTGGAGGCGTCAAATATATATTTAAAAATAAAATGCCCAGTAAATATTTCCAAAATATGATATTAAAAGACAAAGTTTTATAATGCATTGTCATTAAAAAATACAGTATATATTGTTTAAGGCAAAGTCACATATAGTATAGTATTCGAAGCTAACTAGAGAAACGATATAGATAGTTTTATAGAAAATGTTTAGACTTAGACTTAGACACATACATATACTATATATATACAGTCTGTTAAGTGTAGACATCAAAGTGCGGTTCATCATGATAAATACACAATGATTATAATTGTTGTACTCAAAAACAACAAGTGTCTGTCCACTATATATATATATGATGTTTTACTATTCAAATTGCTTTTTTTTACGATTTGTTTGGGTTTTTAATAAGTACTACTTACATTCCAGTCATCAGTAGGGAGACTAGGGTACCTGATGAGAGCTGAATAGCTCGAAACCGGTAGTGCTCTGTCTCTCCGCTGTTTGTACAGGCTCTGCGCTTAGTGCTTACTTATTATATTGTATATATCGCTTACTATCACGAGAAAGGTTTTATATTGTACTAATAATTATCACATGGGGGGCGTGTTATAAAGAAAGATTTCTAGTCGATTACAATAATTGTTAGCGACTATTAATTAATCAAATTTATAATCAATATAACTACAAATCGTATACATTGATTATTGTAATGGAAAATATTCCACTCAATAACTAACTAGCAGCCTTCTTTGCTAAATAACTCGAAAATATCGTGTTACTCACGATTATTGCGACAAATGTTTGTTTCATTTCGCACAATGTTGTGCTGTTTATTAAATTTAAACCATGATGCAAGCAAAGAAAACATATAATTACTAAAAAAAGCGAATCCACTCACCACTTTTCTCTTATTAGCTATCTTAGCGTAAAAACAGAAGTAGTTTTCAGAGGCATAAAAAGTTCCTTGAAACAGAATTTCATCCACCAGGGCACAGGCAAAAGCTAGGATAGATAAGTAAAAAGAAACAAAAATGCAAAAACCATAAATAATTGTTTGTTCTACGGATTATATTCATGGACGTACGGATTCGGAGGATCAAACATATACTATGGTAAACAAACATGACAGACTCTTTTTGATCTTCATAAAAATATCGTTTAAATATTTCTCAAAATAGATGTAATAAGCGTGTTTTTTACCATTCTTCATACGAGTGATGTGGAATAACGACTAAAACATAACCAATTATCCCTACATAAAATCCGGTTAGTATTCTTTCTGCAAGCAGTGTTAGCCATTAATTTATGTGGACATTTTATCATTTTATTACGTGTGATGTAAGTATTAATGTAAGTATTAATTCGACCAACAACGATCAAATGTGTTTCTGTTTGTTAAAAATTTATTCTGAAAGTATGTATAATTTTCAATAGAATTTTCAGTATAAAATCATACCTATAGCCCCTGCCCTATATTTGCTCAAATCAATTAGGAAATATATAACTTTTCAAATTTTTTTTTCTTTCTACGATTTCGATTCCATTTTCTGTGTATTCAATGGCCGCGACCGGGATGAATAATAAGATACGACTTAATAATAAGTACGTTAAATAAAAATATTTTGAAGCTGAAGCCACTGTAGCGAAAGTTTCTAAGTAGCAAATGCTAACGAATGCATAGCAATTGCATGATAATAAGGCAATTAACGACAGCTAAAGCAACACATGTTGAAATATGTTTAGATTACTGGAAATCAAAACATATTAAGTGAAACCTGTATTGTACATAATATAAGTCAGTAAGTAATATAAACAAAACATTTGATGCGTATACTAATTAAAACAAAATTCATTTGTAGTACGCTTTTAGTACGATGAATATGAAAGGTAACTTTAATATGTACCCGTTATATATATACGTATACTTATAATTAGTTAAACGGTTTGTTGTAATAAACAGAACTGCTAACATTAGTAGAACTATCATTTATAGAAACTGAATAGGAAGCGTTATAGCTATACTGCCAGTTTATTTAATCTATTGTGTTTAATGTTTATTTTACTTGTGATTATTCTTCTATACATATTTTAGTTTCGATATAGAGTGATAGCGCACGGTTTGTTCATTAATATTTAACACATTTTCATGTGGATTTATTAATATAATCATTTGAATTATAACTATGAAATTTATAATACAAACTAGCCTCCTTTTGTTCTACCTTGGCATGTCTATTCAGAGACAACGCAATTTTCTTTTCTATCACATTTCACTTCGCGTAAAAAATCTACAACTAGTATTTAATAATTCACTACAAAAAGCAGCCTCTGTAGTCCCAACAGAATAGCCGTGGGGCGACTAGACCTGTTTGGGTGTACGAACGAACCCCCATTGATCAGTGATGTGGCATGCCTTGTAATGTATAGGGCACACACGGTATATTTAAATTTGAGATGAAGTTATGAAATAAGATATAATATAATAACTCTGAATCATTATGAAATATTTAAACATATTATATGAAAACATCGTTGGACGGAGACCATCTAGTTTCCAGTATAAGACTAATTGAAATAAAACTGCAGCAATAATCTTAACAATTTATTTATTATATATACATATATATATACTTTTATCATTTCAAATGAAAGCTGTGTAGTCCACTTCTGCCGACAAAATAAGAGAAAATATCCTTTCTTATTAATGTTTAAACATGTATACTTTCCATTACACAAAAAGTTTTGTGCATATTTTATTATAAATTGTGGTAAATTGAATTTAGTATAGAGACTAAGAAATTCTAATTTATTATTAGCTTAAATGATGTCAAAAGTGTTAAAATGATGTCAAAAGTGTCAAAAATGTTAAATGGCAAAAAGCAGTTAATGATCATATTAACAATGCACAGATAATATTTAGAAATGTTTGCATTATGTAAAGAAATAATAGTAAATGACAAAATATATAAATGAAAAAATATTATATGGAAATGAGTTCATTTAAACTATAACATATTTTTTTAAATATAAATGGTATAGTAAAGGTCGAGGAGTATATATTTATACGTTTTAAATTGAATCGTTTTGATTTATTAAGGTAATTAATACCGTTTAACTGATATCTGGTTTGTATGACTAATGTAATTACAATACATATCATTTATGTTTATAACGTACAAAAATGATTAACTTAATAAATGAAACAATGTTTTACTTGTATGTGTAAATCCGATATGAAACCATACTGAAAGTAAATTATTATTGAAATAAGACAATAATGTTTTTCTAGTTTCACTAAAGAGCCATTTTTAGTGGTATAGGTTACTTCGACTAATTTTTTGTTTCTTGATTTATGTTACTATAAAAGCGATAGCAAACGTTATCATCAATAAATTTACAAATACGTTTTCAATCAACAGTTATATACTGATTTAAAATGCACTGCAGAAACTCCAAAGCCATTTCCTGGGAAGTGTTTAGACCCATCTTATATTATGTATTATTGCAAATGTGCGTTAATCATTTTAAAGCCGGTATAATGATACAAAAGGGCGGTTTATCATAAACAAGGGGTTCACTATTGAATTCAAACACACCTCTATTTCAAACATGTTTTTCTTGTCTTTATAGAGCAGCATTAAAAATTGCTCCAGAAACGATTCATACAAATTTGATATTTTAATATATTGTATAAGGAACTAATGAACTATTTTACGTGAAACTAACTTCATAGTTAATTATATATATATATATATTGTTGTTTATAATAATTTGTTTTTTATCAGATATATAGACAATATAAACTATTAAAACAATTCAACAAAGGTAAAGCTTCACATAGTTAAGTTCACATGAGGCTTCACATAGTTAAGTTCACATGAGGCTTCACATAGTTAAGTTCACATGAGGCTTCACATAGTTAAGTTCACATGA
>JAUZND010014508.1:0-27706 GCA_034780555.1 Coelogynopora nodosa | reverse complement strand
GTGAAACTGATAGAAATAGAATTCTCTTATGCTATCAAAAGATCAAGTATGGAGTAGCAGAAGAAACCCTTAATGACATGTCAAGAATTTAGATGTGGTAGAAATTATCCCGCAAGTTTACTAAGAAATTCTCATGAAATTGTTAACCTGAAGTCAAATCCAAGAAGTGGCAGACCTAATCTCCAAATGCAAAACCACATGGAAGAGCTTATTCGAGAAGATCAGCATAGAAATAGTACCTGTCGTAGATTATGCAGATTATTGAATTGTAATTATGATACATCAAATAAAATGCATAAAGAAATTAAAAGGAAAATTTGTCAAAAGGTGTCTCATCCTCCATTATCTGCCACAAATATCAGAAAACGAGTTGAATTTATTAACCAATATCCAAGACTCACTGTCTACTTGGATGAAAAATTGTGATATTGTTATCAGGGTAAAAAGCATGTGTATCGTCAAAGTAATTCACCAGTCATGTTTGATCACCCTACTGCACATGCCCCTAAATTGATGTTTGTTGCTGTGGTTAGTGATGCTGCTATTTATGGCAAAGTTGGAATTTGGCCAGTAGTGGAAATAAGAAGATACCAATGAAATAACCAACACAGCACAATTGTGGTGATCCGTATTGGGGGTCGTGTATTAACTAAGTATTTACTGACATGAACACAAATAATAAATTTAACAAAAATAGAGGTAAACAAAATATTGTATATCATTCATTTTATTGCTTATGCCCATAATAGCCTACACAAGTCAAAACAAGCCCTAAGTATAGTTTTATAAAAGAAAATATTTAAAAAGAAAACATGTTGTATACATAAAAAATAGCACATATGTCAATGTCTTATTTAGTATCATAGCAATAGTAAATCATATATATATATACAAAATATTATAACCATAAACTCATCAGTTATAATATGCCTAAAAGATTTCTCCATATGCAAATTTAGATTTCTCAAAAAGGCAGAGTAAAAATGTTTTATTATTCTGCATTGCCCTAATTCATAAAAACGTTTCCAACATCTCCTGGGCTTATCATCATTGTGTGTGTGCCTGGCGAAATTGGTACCTACTAAGAATTGGGTTGCCCTGAACTTGAAATGTTATGTTGGGATTGTCTGTCAAAATCAATCTGATGTAGGCCTCTCAAAACTGAAGAAGATTTTCTGTCTGTGCTTTATTCTGCAAATAAAAGGCTGAAATAAACTAATGAAAATACATACTAAAATTGATTAATTATCTAATTCCATCTTCAAGTAAGACATTATTATATATTTTTTAAGTGGAAGTGCCACAAAGTACAATACAAAGACTTTGGGCTTTTTATATTAGAGTACAGTCTTTTCAGGCACCATATAAAATATATTGTCCAGTGACAAATTCAAAAGATGACAATGATTCCCTATTTTTCTCTTTTGTAACAACAATACCTGGAGCACATGTAAATAGGAGTAAGTAAATTCATATTTGGTGTATTTTCTATTGCTTTTGTATCTCCATTTTATAAGCTCTACTGCAGCTGTTACTAATCCAAAATAATACAATTCTTTTCAATTTGTGATTTGGCATAAAATTGTAATACACCAATATAAATTTGTGTTAAAAACTATCTACTTAGTTATAGCAACTATATGATATATCTTTGTCAAAATGTTATAGTTATAGATATAGCTTTATAATGTAAGTAGTATTTTATATGGTTTAAAAAAATTAAACATTCATAAAGTTATAGATATATCTATATAAACCTACAAGTATTTTTGAATATATTATAAACATCTTTGAAAAACAAACTATAACTACTATCTAATACCTAATACTTTCATAAACTATTCTATCATTTTCCAAACTGTTAAAAACATTATAATGTTTTGTCTTTATAACATAATGCCAAATATAACAATAACAAATACATGCATATATAATAACAAACATAATTATATAATCTATGTTTACTAAACCTTGGGAACAATAATATACTGTTTTTTCTGGATATGCATAAAAAAGATGAATGTATAACTCCTTCATAACTGTATTAACAAAATCAATTTCTTAATTATCTTAATTACTTATATAATAAATTAATTACAAAACTAATTTCTTATCCATTCCCAAATTCAAAACTACATCCTATTCAATGGGAAGAGGATCATCCCATTAATCTGTATTGCCTGTATCCAATCAGGAACTAAGCCTATAGCACTGTCTACAAAAACCATTTATATCTTTATAGTTCACAAAATTTCTCGAAATTGAAGAAAGTGATGAAATAGATTACCTTTCAGATGAGTAATCATAGTCAAAAATCATTGAGGTAATAAAATATTTGCAAACTTTGATGTGAAACCACTGGTAGTAAAATATTTCGAGTGTTAGTGTCCACCTGAACAAATATATACAAAAACGTAAATTAAATCAGCCAATAAGAAATGTGCTAGAATTCCATGGAATTACATCACTGTTGTAAGTAACAAAAAACAGACAGCTGAATTTGACCAATGATAATTATTTTTACATATTTATCCAGCAGGGTTTAGATTGAGGAACTTGCTTTTTGTCCAGCAGGTAGTTTGTCCACACAAATTTCAATTGAATCTATTTAGTTTTTTTTTTATAAACATTGTATGATAAATCCATGGCACAGTGTTTGTGTCACCCGCTGCTCAAACATCATTTGTTTTGGGCACTGACACTGCCACCCATAAAGTAAATATTAAAAACATTAAGATATTTAAAAACAAAATTCCATATTAATCCATGGCTATTAATTATTATAAAGTCATATGTTAAGGGACATCCATGAATATTTATACAAAATAGACACAATAGATTCAGGAAAATGCAATAAATAACTTATATTAATTAAAAAGTTATACAATATGTATATGCCATGTATACATCATTTTACAGGAGGAGTCTGGCTAAACAAGGGAAAGGTGGGTTGCCTCAAAACATATTGTTGTATATTTTAACATATAGCATTCTACTAAGAGTGTGATAAAGTTTTATGTATGTAAATTTGTTACTGGTAGATTTAAACTTGTTGTACATAATCCTACATGCACATATGAGCATTATGCATATTATTCTTTTTATTGACTTTTTTATAATTAATAAAAAACAAAAAAATATTTATAATTTCATTTCCATTGATATTTAAAATACCAAATATATATTATGGATAGGTCAATAATATTATATATATCCAACATCTTCTTTTTTGCCATCATTATCTGTAAATTAAGAATGATAATTATAAATATATCACTAATATCTATGATATAGAATGGTTATTTCAATATATTCTTTTTCTATTGACTGATATAGGTATCTGAAATATTTAATTTTTTTTTACAAAAACAAATAATAATTATTTAATATCAAATAGCCTATATAATAAATATATATATAATGTTCCATAACAATTCCGAAAATTAAACCATATGTGTTTTTACAAACATAATTTACGTAATCTATGTTCAATCCGTATTGTATAGGGGGATGTGGGATTGCCTCAACACTTATTGTTGCATATGTAAGTGTATCCCATTTTGATAAGGGTTGTATAAAATGGTATGTAGTTTAATTATTTGGGATGGGGGAAATAGAATCCTTAAAAATATCATTTAAAATAATGCTATATGCTTTTCCCAAAGCATTTAACAAAATAGTATCTATTCAAATATTTTTAGTGAAAGAATTAAAAAAAATAACATGTATATATATTTTTTCAAATAAATGCTTTGTGGATAAATTTGATACAATGAAATGTTGTAAATTACATATTACAGTAATTAGCATGAAGTTCTCTATCTAAAAATGCATGATTCCGAAAAAATAAAAGTTACATGGTAAACTTTATAAATATAAGCTAATTTGATAAAAATTATATTGGAATTTGTTAATGTTTATTATTAAAATTACCTTCCTTCTTAATGGTACTACCTGTATTATGCATCCATATTAATATATACTCTGGTGTAAAATCCAGCATTGTCATAATTTAATTCTTCTACTCAATGTAACATGGTTAACATTTCTGTTTGTTATAATCAATTACTCTAAAGTAATGAATATCTTTTCAATTATGACACTTAATTGTATGTCAGTATATTTTTTAAAGATATGAACAATTAACAATCATTGTAGATACAAATATTATATTATATCCCATTTGATTTGGCATTATTTAACAATATATATAGATCATTGCTAAATAACAATTAACCAGAATTTAAAATTATTTTTTAAATGCTGGCATTGCCATTGTTGTAGGTATGTATATATATATATAACATGTTTGTAAAAATAAATCACAACTATATCTAAAACTTTCAAACAATTTCTAAACTGCTGAATATTTTAAAAATATTTTTATAACATTATAGCAAATGAAACAATGAAAATAACGACTACTATGAAAGTATTATGGTAGGAGAACTTGCAAAAACACTGATAAATGTCTATACAAAGTAAAAGTACTCTAAATAAAACTATGAGAATATACAATGTTACACATGTAAGGAAACAATCAAATATAAGAAAACGATCAATAAGGTAACAAATAAATGTGAAAATAGTAGCAATGCCACTGTTCAAATGCATTTACATTTTATGATTATATATAAGGTCATATTTTAATTTGTAATTTAAATAAAAACAAACGTTTTTGATTTTGATTACTAGTACTAGTCTATTTAGCAGTTTATATTAAAAAAATTATATACCATATAATTTTCATATATAACCCGTATGCTAGCTATGACATGTACTATCTCTCTGTACAGCTAATATGCTCTGGATTTATCCATATGAGTTAATAATATATTTTTTAACAGAAAATGCACTTGGTTGTAAATAAACAAATTATTAATTAATACTACTCATAAGTTTTATTCGAAAAATGGTGAATACATTAACAATAAAATAGTAAACTAATAAATAAGTATTACATTGTATTGGTAATGTGCATTTTAAATCATGTGATTTTGGGTAGTTGGTATTGTCTGGTTATTTTTGCACAAAAACTAGATTGTTATGATATGGTGGCTTAAATGACCTCCAGGTTTTTAACTCTCTTCTGTGTTATGGTGAGCTCTTACTTTTTTCCTTATTGCAATGGTTTTTATTTTCTGAAAATAAAGTTCTGTTGGCTTTTCTAGTTTCTTTATTTGTCTGGTAATCATCTTCCATTTGTTTTTAGATTTTTTGGCAATCTCTGGTAAAATTATTATTAGGAATAGTGCCAGGTTGTCTAGGTTTTTCTAGGCTTACATCATATTGTTTTATCTGCCCTATTAATTAGTTTTATTCCTTCCATTGTATTGATAGATTACGTGGCTTTGGACATATTTACATTGTTTGCCATATTATACTATTCTTCAGGGCTTGTACAAAAAAGGTTACCTAGTGCTTGAATAGCACTTAAGGGGAAAATTTATGAATGTTACCCATATCATATTAAATAGTACTGCTCTTCCAGTAAGTTAGAGTATATATTTACAATATAAGCATGCTCTAACATTAATGTAAAATTTTATATATAAGGTAATAAGATAATTGCAGAGAATAATTCTTTTAAGTTTAAATAGTCATGGCTGGAATTTTTTATTAATCTTCTTAGCTTGGACGTTTGAAATTAAATTATTGATATACTAAAATGGTTAAAGATAACGTATAAAAAAGTATAATTATATAAATGTACATTGCTGTTGAATAATGTAACATTTTTATAACACAATGGCAAACATAACAATGAAAATAACAACTACTATGAAAGAGTTATGGTGGGGTTCTTACAGCCCATTTCATTAAATTATTAAATTGTATCTACACATATACTTTATTAGATAAAAGTTCATCAATTGATATATCACAGTTGGATTTTTTATTGTAAAGTATTCTTTTTCTGTAAGTATGAATTCTGGATTCATCCCCACAACATATACAATTATTATATTTACCTTTATATTATAAATTTCTATATCCAATTAAATTCAAGTTTATTTGACAACATTAAGTCAATATCTGCAGCAATTGTTATGCTTTTATATGCAGAATAGCTATTTATTTTTTATTAAATAACTTGATAAAATTAATTTAATTTTTATTAAATGTAACCTATTTTAAACATATTTCTACATATTTTACAGTTCTTTTTGAGAGTTCCAAATTTTTGCAAGGGTCCTTATTTATTTATATATTTACAGTATGTTTTTAATTTTGTTATTGTTAATTTTAGGCATCTATTACTATTGTCAACTACAAATACAAGAGTTACATAACGGATAACACTAAGTACTTAACTATTAATCTGTATTTTAAGAGATTTTATTTTTAATTATTAAAATTATTAAATAAGTATTTATTTAAAATTATTAAATATTTTAAATATTAAAAAGTATAAAATATCAACTTTCATTTTAGTTTTTAACATGGCATATAACATCAACAAAAATAATAATAACTAAATTAAACTATCACTTCATAAAATACATTTTCACCAGAATATAAAAAAATATTTATCTATGTTAAAAGCGTTACAAAAAAATTAAAAAAATACATCTAGATAATCCAATAACCATTTAAAATTTTTTCAGAGGGTTCTTTACTTTTTTTAGTTTTGAATAAAATATATTTTTATTTAATTTAATATACCTAAAAACTAAAAATGATATACAATTTACAAACATAACTAAGTAAAAGGCAAGGAATATCTAAAATAATGGTTCTGCATATGTTCATATATATGTAATTGTTAATGTAAACAAAAATAGTATACTCTATTATTATGATGTTCTATATGACCTAAATTTATTTTATTACAAATATAATCTTTACTTTATATAATTAATAATATCATTATATATATTAATCTACTTCATTAGAATTAAATTAAATGCCATTATAATATTAATTTATTCAATTTTAAAGGTAAAATATATTATAATAAGTAACATATAATTACATAATACTATATGGCGGATCAAAAATGGTAATTTTAAACAATTATGTATAAATTTTACGTAGTTATTTATATAATTTATTATAATTTAGGATTGTAATATTATAAACATTTTAATAAATATAGTGATATATAACATCATTTATATAGTTTATATGAATCATATAAAACTATTTTATAATATTATTTTAAATTGAAAGTTATTCAATTTGTAAGAATGCAGCAATAAATATAATGTTGAAGTAATATTAAAATTATATTCTGCAAGGCCTCTAGTTTCATAAAGTTACCATAAAACAGTATTGGATTATAGATCTATTCAAGGAAGGGAGAATTGGAGATATTTCATTGAAATAATTAATTTTAATATTTAAATAAATACTACATTAAAATACTTTTAAATATATATATATAGATTCCTTTTAGTACATACGTTATATTATAGGACAATTATATATTAGAAAAATAACGTATAATCGAATAAGACAAAATATAATTTTGTAGAGCGCTTTCCACCTTTCGGTCTTTATCAATATTATAGAATAAAAACAATTTCTTGAATAATTTTAAACAAAATATTTAACAAATTTGAAATTTATAAATATTTTAGATACTAACATTATATGGATATTAATTTAATCATGGTAGTTAATAATTCTGACAAATCAAATTAATAATATTAATCAATAATATAGTCTAAAATAGTCAATAAAAGATGTAATAATCAAATTGCATTGTAGAAATATTTTACAAAATAATTGTCTTTTATTCATTCCCGTTGGATGTAAGGTCTTCAATCGGGCCATATTTTTATAAAATGGTCGGTCATCAACACTCCTGTTTTTATTAGTATTAAGGATGGGAATTGTATATCCAGTATGATTGCTTCTTTTAAAATGATCAGCAGTTTCGTATTTTTGTTTTGAACAAATTTGTCTAAGTCTCAAAAATTGTTTATATAATATTTAAGATTTGATCATGGTCATTCTGAACTCACTAATTTTACTAACTTTATTCAAAATGTTAGTTCTATCAATAACATGAAAACAAATCCTAAATATGATATATACATAAGTGACAAAAATGTTCAATTCCTTGACATCAACTTACATCTGAAAATTGGTTACCTTACTACCAATTTATATAGCAAACCAACAGATGCTCCTTTTTATTTAAGATTCAGTAGTTGTCACCCGTTATCTTACAAAAAATGAATTTTGAAGAACCAATTTTTGAGACTTAGACGAATTTGTTCAGAACAATCAGATTTTTACAAACGACTTTTAGAATATAAATTTTATTTTGCCGCGTGATTATTCGAAACATTTGATAGAAAAAGCAGCTAACAATGTCATCGGTACAAAAAGAAGTGAACTATTACATGATAAACGCAAAATAGAAATTAAAATAATTCCTTGCGTAGTCACATATCATCCTAAAGTTACACCTTTATCAAATATTATAAGTAACAACTATTACAACATTATTGAAAATACCGAAGCTAAAAATATCTTTCCAAAGCCACCAATAGTAGCATTTAAATAAGGTAAAAATATTAGATCAAAACTCATACATACTCAATTTAATTCTAAAAGTAATAAAACAAATAACCCAGATAAGGAAAATCATAAATGTGATCGATCAAGATGTAAAGCTTGTGAAATATTTACAGAAAACAAAAGTTTTACTAACTAAATAACAGGAAAGCCTGTTAATATTGAATATGGAGGTAATTGTTGTACAACAAACTGCATTTACGCAATTACATGCAACGATTGCAAATAAGTTAATATAGGACAAACTGGGAGATCAGTGGCGGATAGATTAGCGGTCCACCGTAGTGATATTAGACAAAGCAAATTAGGAATAAACAAAAATATAGAAACTGCTGATCATTCTAAAAGAAGCAATCATATCGGATATACAATTACCATCCTTAATACTATTAAAAACTGGAATGTTGATGACCAACTATTTTATGATATGGCTCGATTGCAGACCTTACATCCAACGGGAATGAATAAAAAACAATTATTTAGTAAAATATTTCTACGGTGCAATTTGATTATTACACCTTTTATCGACTATTTTAGACTATACTATATTAACTACCATGATTTAATCAATATCCATTTAATGTTAAAATGTTAGCATCTAAAATATTTATAAATTTCAAATTTGTTAAATATTTTGTTTAAAATTTTTCAATAAATTTGTTTTTATTCTATAGTATTGATAAAGACCGAAAGGTTGAAAGCGCTTTACAAAAATATTTTTTTATTCTATTATACATTTTTTAAATTATATATATATGTTCAATGCCTACACAATATACAATATAATATACTTCTAATATAAACTTTAAAGCATTATAAATAGATGACTGATTTACATATTTTAACATAATAATTAGATAATTCATTATTAAAAAAACACTAAAATTTTACAAAGAAATATGTGCAGACATTGTTTTGTTAAAAGTTTGACCAACCTCTTTATCATAGAAATACATTACATGCTTTGAATTTACATACTTTGTTTAGTACCATGTAAGAAACGATTTTTTTTAAATAAAAAAATATTTTCTGATAGTCAAAGTTAATGAACATTTGAATACTCTGTGGAATTAATATTAGATATCATATTACATACAACAGTCATTTATGTTTATTAGGTTTAATGATTCAATTTATTCTTAAAATGATAAATGTATATTAAAAAGTGTTTATTATGATATATTTTCAGTTAAAAATATATCCCTTCTGATTATTATACATATATTCCATTAAATTATTTATAATTATTAGATAAACTGCTATTATTCTCACAATTTTATTCAAAGGGTTATTAAAATAACAGACTCTTAATTACAAATAAACAAATAATAAACATTCATGTAATAATGTATTTAGTAAACTATGATTGTTAATTTTAATAAAAAAACAATAAGAACAACTAATTTGATTAAAATATATTAAATATTATTTCAACAAACAAAACAACATGATTACATATATATAGGAACTAATACTATATATGACATAATGCATACATACTCAATCTTACTTCAATCTTGTATTTAATCTTTCCTCGAATATGCATACCTAGTATTGTACATATGCAACAAAAAGTGTAATTGAAAAAAGAGTTTATTATTATTTTCCTTTATAATAATGACATCTTATGATACAATCAATTTATGATTATTCGTTTTAATTTTCATTTTAAAATTATATACAATTTAGATTACTTTTCTATGCAATTATTTGTCATTCTTTTTGCACTATTACATATAATTTCAATGTTTTGTGATTCTTATAATTAATTCACATATAATGAGATGATGCAAACTTTATGTTTTTATGATAAAACTAAAGTACTATTTTGTATTATGATAATTGCTTACTAAAAAATATTTAATTTAAAAAATTCAACAGAATCTATTACATTTTAAACATTTTTGTAAATATTAAAAAATGAACAATATTACTTATAATTTTATAAAATTTAAATGTTATATATTAGAAAAAACACATATCAGAATATAGAAAAGTATTTGCTTTTTATGTCTTATTTGACCATTTTGCAAAAGTATAAAAATTGTGAAATAAGAATAATTTTAACTTGTGAATCCTTTTTGACAGGCAGCGAGAGACTACATGTGAGAACTGTTCGCTACCAATCCTCCTAAACTATGACAGAACCTGGTATGTTCAGTGATAGCCTGAATAAGCTCAACAACGAGCCGAATGGATTGCTGGATGAACAACTGGAGAAGTCAAATGCCGACGGTGTCGAAAACGATATGCTAAATTTTGTTGGAAAGTCAACCCGACTGTACCGTAGGAGGTGGGTGATGCTGATCATTTTCTGCTCTTATTCTCTTACCAATGCTTACCAGTGGATTCACCTCAATATCATCATTGATCGTGTGATCTTCTTCTACAATGAAAGTCTACCAGGTGAGATCTAATGCTTTTGAACAATGCTTTTTGATTTAGAACAACTCCTGTTGCATCCGAAATAAACAATTAATAATATAGAAAGAAGTTTACAAGTTCATGCAAGTAATTATTATGTTTTATAAGTTTTATGATTAGTTTTTCTGAAACATGTCATTCATTTAACCAATTAAATTTTTTTCTTCTATATTGAATAAAATAATATTGATTCATACAATTGTTAAATAATAGTTATAATTTAATAACAACTGAGTCATATGTTACATTGATATGTATCATTAATATAATAATTCATCCCAATAATTGTTCCAATTTGGTTAACCATTTTTCAGTAACAAGGTAAGATATAATCAATAAAACTTGTTCTTTTATTACTTGTTAACAATTAATTCTACCTCATTAACACTTTGTTGGACATAATGTTAATTATTACATATATTTTATCAGTTTTAATAACCAGTTGTTTATATAAATTAAATTAATATTACAAAATTAAAATTAAGTGATATTTACCCAATAATAAAGTGTACAATTTGTTTTGTTGGAGGTTGCAATTATTTGCCTTTGGAAATGTTATAATAAATGGATACATTCTATTAAAATTCTTGTCATCACCACAAAAATAAAAAAGAACCAGACATTATGAAAGCGATTGTCAAATAAGAAACACATTTTTTAATAATGTCAAGATGGTTTAAAGGAAAAACCAGCATTCATGACTAAACTCCACAAAATTCCAACAAAAGAAATGAGTTATCATCAAACCATAAATATTATTTATTAAAAAAATATATAATCCAAACATAGCTTGTACTCTATGGAAAAACAGACCTGTAGTGAAAAGACGGCAAGTCGAACCTGTGGATTTAAAAGACAGTCTGTCAAAACCAAAAAAGCATAACCGTGTAACAACTGATATTTATAATAAAAAGGAAGAAAATATGTCTAAACAATGGTACAAGATTTTGGACCCTCTTTGGCAGTTTACTGTTTAATATGCGCACAACCATCACTATTCCCATAGTTTAGCACATAATTAATTAAGTTATAAAAAACACGTAAGCTGTAGTGGAATTGAAAAAGTTTCAATTGAATTTACATTTAGAAATTATATTATCATCACATTTGAACCAAGTATTACCAAATTTTACATATACAATGTAGATATCCCTACATGACGAACTGAAAAACTGATATTAAGTAACAAGGATTACCAATATTTATAATCTTTTTGCCAATGATGTGGTGACGTTGAATTAAGATGCATGGAGTGAATCGTCCATGAATAAATAAGCAGTCCAAGTAGTACAAAGATTAGTCCTGCAGTCACAAGTATGTACCCAATTTTATTGTCGCCATTATTTCAAACAATTGATGTTTTCCTGTTCCATTCGTTTGTTTATAGCCTGAGATGCACGGTCTTCTGTCATATAAGCATATTGTGGGACTTCGTTTGGTAGAATTCGTGTTCTAATTGGAATCTCATGTGGTGTACTTTGATGAAAATCCAAAAGTAGATAGGAATAGGGACCATGTTCGGTTGCATCATGAAAAGCCGCCTGCTAAAACTAGTTATTCATCTGTCGACTCAAAAATCCTATTTGTGTAACATCGCGAGGATTATTGAAGATAATCAAATAATGCGTGCTAAGCGAGCGAGTCTTGCTATCTCGTCCTTTTACAACGAGATTCTGAGTAATATTGATGAGAAAACAGTTGTGATGATGAACAATTTTTGTAAATAGATTAGTCACAACTTGAGAAGACATCGATTCACTCATAAGATCATCAAGTACGATCACATTCCCACTTTTAATATTCTTGAAATTGTCAGGCAACCCTTGATGTATGCTTATTTCCACTCCGGACATCTCCGACTTGAGGTGTTTCAAAACATGTAATTATAGAATTTCACAATACCAGTGAATGTGTGTGATTGGTGTCGTGAATAGGTCGCGATGCACTTTCAATATATTCATAACAAACACCGTCTTGCCACATTGTGAAGGACCAACAACTGACATTGCGCTTCCCATTTTTAAGCATTCGTCCATGATTATATAATGACCATATAATGAGAGAATCGTAGAGTATTTTTATTGATTATTCAATCCATTTTCTTACAAGTGGTTCCAGTGTAGCATTAGCACCGTGAAAAAAGGCAGCCATAGGATTGATGGCAGATTGAGGCAGATTGAAGGATGACTTGCAACTCCAATTCTGTTTTCAATCGCACGCAAAGTTGAACTTTCACTCCAAAGATACTTCATTCCGTAAAGGAATGCAATTTCTTCTAATAATATAAGATATCATCTCTTCATGTGTACCTCGTTTGTCATGTGGAATTCTTCTATATTTGTATATCATTTGAATCATTTCTTTCAGTGTATCCTTGGCTTCATGTGTAGGATGATTGGTTAACTTTTGATAGAGAATTACCGTTTGATCACTTGAGTGCTCGCTTGAGTCTTCACTTGATGATGATGATGATGCATCAAGAAGACGTCGAGTCTCTTTATATCCAAACATATTTGTGATATGTACAAACAAGCAGAATTTCGTTTGTTAATAGGCTTTCCCCTGTTTCGATCTTACTATGTTCTCATCAGGTAAGTATAGTCTAAAGGACAACTAAACGACAGGATCAAAGTCTGCAATTTACAATTAAAATTGAATGAATATATACAAATTGATAATTTCACTGATTATGATTCACATGCTGTTAATTGAGGGATGATTGCACTGGAAAAATGCAGATAATTGGGGGTTGCCGTATGGAAGACTGTAATTGAAACCGACCCACTCCCTCGCCCTCATATCTTCAAAGAAAGATAAACTTCTTTGTTATATTGAAGAGTTGTTATGTTGTTATTGTGGGAAGCAAATCTTGTCTGGTCAGTATTCACTTCTACCTGATCGTTATACGCCTTCATGTACGAGTCGTAAGTGAGCACATTCTTGACGACACACATTTGCACACCCTTTGCTCTCTTATGCTCTGATCCGCTCTACGATAAGAGGCTATAGGCCTTTGGACGAAGGAATACCCATTCCTTTTGAGGATTGCCCGCGCATTCGTCTCTCACGCATCCCAATACTGCAGTGTAACGACTTGAATAACAGGAATGGTCTTGTAGACTAGCCTAGAAAAAATGAGTCTGTGTCACCTGCCTTTATCTTAAATTTATCTCCAAGTTCCTTTGAATATGTTATGAGGCTGTCGTATCGCAGTGAGTACATTATAAGTTTGGACAGTTCCAAGACCGACATGCACAAGTGGATTCCGAATAGGTCTTGATTGAATATTGTAGTCGATAAAATTAAATAAAGCTCGGCTCGCTGGCGTTTTCATCTGATCCTCGGAGTTGGTAAGTCTGAATTTCATTCTCTTGCGAGGATTTTCTATCGTTTTTCCAAAAAGCTAGTTGTTTTTCAGCTTATAATAATCCTTCTCGAACTTATTATTTGCCTCTTGTCTTCGCTTACTATTGTATTGAATATTTTCCCGAAAAAATGGCTCCTGTTGAAATTAAATCCCTCTATGTATTTCAGTCAGCACCATTCCCTGCTTTAAATAGAATTGTAGCATTCTTTCGTGACATACATATTTCTCCTTTTTGTTGTGGGTGAGCAGGAGTTTTGTAGTACCCTTGTACTTGAGCCCATTTTTCCGTTTTGATGACATGTCTTTATACTAAGAGTTCATGAATGGAGTGAACTAGCTTAATAGGATAACCTCTTTTTCAGGCGCGAATGGTAAGTCCTCACTTATATGCTGAATATGTGGCAGATATTCCAAACGGACTTCGCACGTGTAGCCAGTATCACCGTTTAAATCAACGGTTGTGAGGTTCAATTTATTTATTTCAGGCTGACTCATCCATTTAAATTGAGAGTGTCGCAATGATTGTGAGAGAGCATTTCTGTATAAATTGTTGGCATCCATATATAGCAACTCCATACGTTCTGCTGTTGACTCTGTGGGTATACTCTGTTTCTCACGGTGTTCCACATCGTGTTCCACTCTCTATAAATTTGTTCATCTCAACATCTGTGAGCAGCTCCACTTTGGCTTTAGTCATATTAAAGGCGGACTGGCAGCACATGCTGAGCGCTGATACAAAATATGTAGGATCCAGCTTGTCTTCGGTTAGACTGAGGTTGCGGAATGCCCCAAATACATTCGCCAATTGATGCATATCTCGCTTTAAATATGCCAATATGTAGTCGCCGAAATTCTAACAATTGAATTCGCGCCAGGCCTCCTGAGCTTTCTCATAATCCTCCACTGAACACTGCTCCTTCCTGAGATCATTAAAGAAGACTTCTCGCGGCGGTAGAGTGGGTTCAGACATTTTCTCTAGCGAAGAAAAATACCTGTAAGGAAACACTCCTTTCGCTGTTATGAATGAATCAGGAGTAGAAGCCGAAATTGCTCGACGGCTTTGTTTGAGATCAGCTGGTTAGATTTCTGACGAAGTTATCTAGCGAATCGCAAATGAACTGTACGCTATCCTTGAATTGTAGTTTCATGCGGATAATAACTTCCTTCATCTTTCCATCTTTCTTGTCCAGAATGTTGATTATATCTACAGGGAACGTGCCAGTCAGAGCCATGTACTTCTCCTTCGAAAGCGGAATCTCATCCAACTCCCATTCCTTCATCTTTCAAAGAGCCGCCTGGCAGACAACACGAGAGTCATAATTTTTGAAATTATGAAAGAATATCGGTAGAGCAGTCCGATCGAGCCGCATTTTCTTTGTTGCAATCCTGGCAGGCTGCACCTCTGTATCGGCCAGTAAGATAGTCATGTTCCGCCACTTTAAAACTCTGACTATTGCGAAATTACTCACTACAGATGGAGCACTGAGTGACTCTATTGTGTCCCCGCCTTTCTCCCTTACTAGTCCAGACAAATTTTTGGAACGAATGGTCCTTGTTCTACTGGTAGACGTTTCTACTCCATTGTTCGAACACTTGCATAGCATCAATTATGCAGCTCTCACCAACGAAGTGTTAGACACGTTACTGATAATGTTATTGCTTACATCGTGCAATATTTCGTCAGATAAATGAATCGCATCGCTTGATACTATTGTAGCTGGATCAGGATAGAGTCTTCCCGTAGTCGATCTATTAAATGTGGCTCAGATTCTGCATTGACTTCAACAGGGTTCTGGAAATATATTTGACCATAATTCTGACTCAAAATCCATCTTATCGGGCTGTGGGTAGAAGCATAACCACAATCTATCGATCCAATGTGGCTCATGTTCTGCGTTGAGAAGATAATCAGTTACATAATTTGATGCTGGAATGAGGCGTGACGAAAATTCCGACTCAGACTCCGGGTTGAAGTGAGTTAAATTCTACTAAGTCCCGCTCAAACTGAGCAAACGTACTGTTCTGCTTATAAATAGGAGAATGAATTGAAAGAATAGGCGGTGATTGTGGTAGCGTTGACGATGTTGGTTGTGTTGACGAAGTTGGTTGCGTTGATATTGGCAGTGTTAACGTTGTTGGAACATTGTGCCAACCAGCACCATGGTGAAATTTCATCCTCCTGATAAATTCTTCCTCGCTCATTTTCTCCTCCTCCTCCTCCCCCGACAATGAATAGTTGTGTTCACTATCACTGCTGATATTAGAAATATATCCGAATATTGAATTCATCATTATTAAAATAATATATATATACACAGAATGAATTAATCCAAAGTTAATAAACTGAAATAGTAGTTGAAATTAAGTAATAGTAGTAGAAGCACTTGTTGTATCAATAGTCGTAACAATATATATAATCCGGAGAGAGCGATTGGAAATACGACCGCTTGCGCTGAGAGCAGGAATCAGACTGAATTGAGCAAAACAAACTTGTGTATTTAAACTGATTTCTGAGAGTAGTAGCTGCAAAGTAGTAGTATTGAATAAAATAAATATAGAGTAGCACGATTTGAATAAATTCCAACCGAGGTAGTTGTAGTAGTAGTAGCAGCAAAGTAGTAGTAAATAAAGAATTCGTAATGTAGGAGTCAATTTATAAGTTTAGAGCAGAACGCACAAATATGACAGTTCACGGCAAGAGCTTAGAGTAGAATAAATTTAAGCTGCGAAAGCTTCTCTATTTATACTTTTTCAGATAAGATTTTGGGGGGAGGGGGCGAACCCACTCTTCCTATACTACTGACACGTTATGCAAATGTTGAAATATAAGCAACGGGTTACTTTAATAAGCAATTGCTTATAAGCAAATATTACTATTATTTTCTTATAAGAAAATTCTTATTTTTTTTCATATAGATATAAGCAAATGGTGTGAAGATGACTAGAAAAAGCAATTGCTAGTTTTTATTCATACTGCCCATTATTCGATAGAATTAGCTAGAGCTAGTACCGCTTTCATCGATGAATAACCAATAGAATGAGTCAGTATCATATTTTCAATCTACAGAGTCAGAAGCGAATCAAAAGCAGGCGATAGACTGGCTCTCCATGATCTACATGCTCACCTACATCCCGCTGATCATTCCGGCAACTTGGCTGCTTGACAACAAGGGGCTACGCGTCTGTGGTATTTGCGCTTCCTTCCTCAACGCTATGGGGGCCTGGCTCAAGGTTGTTTCATCCATCGATATATCATTATCCTATTATATAGACTATAGTAGGATTTCCGCGGTTTTTAAATATCCCTAAATGACCTTAATTTTTAAATGACTAAATTAAGTACAAAACTGTGCATTATTTTCTTTAATTTTCTACTTCATGAAGTAGTGTTTTTAAATTATTTTAGAATTTGAAGTAACTTTAATTTTATTTTAATTATATCATAACATATTATTTTATTTTATCTATCATGCCTGTCATGGTGCTATTATTTTAGTAAACTTTCACATTTCTCATTTTATCAAAGATAACATGATTAAATTTCAATAACTCATAGTTAAACTCGTCTCTTTGCTATATTTAAAAAAAATAAAACAGTAAATAGGTCTTCTGTACTTGAAGTTGATAGCTAGTATTATACTGTAATGATTATATTTAAGTATTTTGAATTATATTTAAAATGTCCTTAAAAGTCTCTGTGACATATAATTACCATCTTACGAGTTGATCATCTTGTATCATGATTCTTATTAATGCTGTAAAAGCAAGCATAAAGAAGGAATTTTAATTAAATGTTATGGTGAATATTTTTTATATAGAATTAAATACAATAGTAATAAAATTGTGATGTATTTTGTTCTTCACTATGTATCATTTTTAAATAAGTATACAAATGTAAGTCTTATTTTATACATTACAGGCGTATGTATGAATACTTTACAGAATGCATGTTTACTTCGTTGTGTTCAAGTCGTGTTCGAATATTGTTTTAAATATATTTGGATATAATAATTTTTCTTGAAGAAGGACACCATTATGCTAAATGCAGAGGTTAATTATTACAGGACAATATTGCAGCCGTCTATTATACAGATAATTGACTCAACGGATCTGATTAATAGAATGTTCCCTAGTCCAATTTTATGGATCAATATAAAAACAGCCATTCTGTAAACTTATACGAATTTTTCGCAATGTACAGTAATATGTGTAAATGCCTATGTCCACCAGGCACGACGTGACGTATAATGTTTTGATTTTTCTATATAATTTACAGCCAATTTGCATTGAAGTATGCAATTTGTCGCGCGATGTGGCAGAAAAGTAAAATAATTTCAACTTCAGTTTTGCGGCGGAACTTTTTGCGGAACGTCGCGTCGTGCTTGATGACGTCTTTACAATTTTTTCCCGAAATATGTCGTCAATCATCCATTATTGACCTCTTCATAATAACATAACAGGTCCCTCGTATTGATTTCTCTCTGGCTCCAGTGTGCCTCATTGTCGTTGGCTGGCGACAGGTTCTGGCTGCTCTTCGTGGGGCAGACGTTCTGCGCGGTGTCTCAGATCTTCATTCTGGGGATGCCGGCTCACCTGGCCGCCGTTTGGTTCGGGCCCAACGAGGTCTCTACGGCGACCTCCTTTGGGGTGTTTGGTAATCAGGTGGGCGCTGGTGGGGAGTGACCATTGGTCGTAATATAGATTTGCGACTTAACAGAATAGAAATAATCATACAGAATAGATCAAGTAGAATGAGTTTTTTAAAGGATTGAGTCATCTGTTTTTATAATTGTGAATAGGTGGTAATAACAATAGTCGACTATAAATAAGTAAGTTAAGGTACAATAAAAACGTCATATAAACATTATTTATAATATCAAACATATTAATGTTTGTAGAAAGAAAGAAGATATCAACTTTATAAACTGTACATATTTGGCCAAAACAAAAATTTGCAGTCAAAAGTTTCTAATTAATGTTAATAATAGCGGGATAATAAAATAGTATAAAGGCCGATAGCTGTTAGTAGTATAGGAAGGGTTGATTCGACCGCACCACAAGACCTTTTGACATTTGACCATACCCCCAACCAATTTTTAAAACATTTTTTACGATCAGGATCATTATGGATCATAAATGATCCCAAACCTCTCATTGGCTATAGCTGTTTAGGTTAGTAACCTATGACAATCAAAATTAGTATGATGACTCACAAATATAAAATAAATATTGTTATACTACTTACAAATATTTGTAAGTAGTAAAAAAACCTGAAAAAATTAAACTAGTATCTAATTATATTATAGACTTATTATTTAATTATAAATATTATTTTTAAACTATTTTTTAATTTTTGACGAAAAATGACGTCATTCGACATAAGTGATCCCAAATCTTTTATTGTCTATAACTCTTTAAGGTATTAACCTATAACAACCAAAGTTGGTATGATGACTAAAAAATATAAGATAAATATCTTTAGACTTTTATAAATATTTGTAAGTAGTAAATAACCGTCAAAATAAATTAGTGTCTAATTACACATTATACACTTATTATTTAATTATAAATATTGTTTTAGACCATTTTTCATTTTTTTTCGAAAAATGAAGTCATTCGTAACGTCCCTTTTGTTTTTAGCCTATAACTTTTGATGTTTATAACTTATGACAACCAAACTTGATATAATGACTCATCAACATAAGATTAATCTTTTTGAGTGTAAATCTTTAAAGTTTGAGTTCATTCAGCTTGATTTTTCTACTTACAGATTTATCATAGGTAGTATAATGGTATACTCATGTATTATCTGATCAGGTTGATTTCGATATGAATTCCGACTAAATGGACCGCAATATTTTTTCAAATCATAAAGATGAAGTTATATAAAACGTACAATTTGAATACTATTTCTAATGTTATATCTTAATATGTCGTTCTGCACAAATATTTTTTTGTTATTATAAATAAAATAGATGTTTAAATTTTAGGTTTTCTCTTACACGTACTATGCGTCTGTTTCGTTCTATATTGTCTTAATTAATTTCGATTGATCATATAAGTGAATTTTCACCAAATTATAATGAAATTTAATTATTGTGTGTGTGTTTTCTATTAATTTCGATAATGCACAACATGGTTCATTTTTAAAACGTACACATTTTAATATTATTTAAAATGTTATATTTTAATATGTCGTTTTGCACAAATAATTTATAATTATCAATAATAATATAGTTTTAAAAAAAATTGATGGTTTCTTACACTATCAGTTTCGTTCTATATTGTCTTAATTAAATCCTTCAGCTGTAAATCACTAAAATATCTATACCTACGTTAAATTTGAACCAATGTTTTAAAAATTGTCACTGACTCATAGCTATTCCAAAATAAGTATATCTATTATTCGAAAGATTATTTGACTAATAATTTTAGATTTAGTTTTAGCAACGTTTAAAGTATTGCCAAACTGTAAGTAGTTTTTTTTTTATAAAAAAGGGTAAATATTGTTCAATTCTGTTCAATTTTGTATACATATTGTTAAATTCAATTGAAATATTGTTCAATTCTGTTCAAATATGTTCAAATATTGTTCAATTCTGTTCAAATATTGTTCAACTCTCTTTAAATATTGTTCAATTCTCTTTAAATATTGATCAATTCTTTTCAAATATTGTTCAATTCTGTTCAAATATGTTAAAATATTGTTCAATTCTGTTCAAATATATTTCAATTATGTTGAAATATTGTTCAATTATGTTAAAATATGTTGAAATATTGTTTAATTCTGTTAAAATATGTTGAAATATTGTTTAATTCTGTTAAAATATGTTGAAATATTATTAAAATATTGTTCAATTCTGTTCAAATATTGTTCAATTCTCTTTAAATATTGTTCAATTTTGTTAAAATATTTTTCAATTTTGTTAAAATATTATTCAATTTTGTTAAAATATTATTCAATTATGTTAAAACATTGTTCAATTCTATTTAAATATTGTCAACTTCTGTTAAAATATTCAAAAATTCTTTAAAATTCTGTTTAATTGTATTATTCATTGTATAATTTTATTGATTCATGATTCAAATGGAAGACAGTCAACTGCCGAATATATTGGATATACGTATTGCCGGATTGATTTGTGTTGGTATATGTTTGGTTGTGTGACCAGGTTGGATGTTCCATATTGTAAAAATTAATACATCTATCATGAGGTCTTATTGTTTCATCAATATACCACAAGAAAAATACTGACAGTCTAATATTTTCTATTACAATACTAATCCATATAACATACTTTGTTAATTACTAAAAATAAAAAAGTATTCCAAAACAACGAAACGAAAAATGTGATACAAAATATATATTCTAAAACTAAAAGTACTAACAAATTTATACTTAATACGTACCAAAATATAAGTTCCGGTTTTAAAAATGAATAAAATGAAAATAATAAAAATATTTTTGGACTAGTTTCAACTATAAAACAACTATCCCAAGGAAGACGTTTGGATAAAACATTACGATAATATAAAACACTACAATTGTACAAAGTGAACATGTAACTAAAGAGTTGAATGATTAAATATAGTTAATATACACCATTTTTTAAATATTATTCACTGTGTATACATCATATACGCACAGAACTCATAATTTTAATGACATCTTCACCTTTCTCGGAGTAAATGATTAATAGAATAGTGAGAGTATTTTCCCATATTAAATTATGGTAAGTGTTACTAACATACATACGGTTTTTAGGTTTTAACTTGCCAATTAATCTATCAAATCTTTTGACACATGTGAATGTTATAACACCATGAGACCGTATCTTGTGGGAAAAGAAACTTTAGTCGATTGTGGCCAGCTTAGTCGTCTACCATTATTATTGATGCGTCTATGTCAGTTACGAACCTGCGTCATTCTAGCTCTGCTGTTTATTTACTACAATATTATACTGTATGGCTGGACTTGTATAGTACGAAGCTTGAACCAATATTTTTTCAGTTACTATTCGTGTCGGATTAGACCGTTAATATGAAATAACTGTAAATAATTATTACTAATAAACAGAGTATGTTAGGTAGTGTACGAACATATTTCGAAAGCCTTATTTTAAATTATTTATTTTTCGTTATAACCATGCCATTTTAAAGTATAGACCTGCAGTAATTATTATATTATTCATTTTTTAATAATTGTTTTGATATTTTAAAATCTTAAAATAAATTATTACTAAGTCTGGTTTACAACCATAACAAACATACAAATCAACTTCATACAATTACTCACATGAAACTATTTTTAAGGATGTATATTATATTGCTTCAATAAGCTATTCGTCATTTCTTTTATTTAAAAGAATGTTTAAAGCGACATAAATTCTGGCATTTATGAGAGCCAATTTGCGATTTGAATAATATAGCACAGTTCTGCTAAAAAATTTGCAAAATTCTGGTTGACACAAATTGATAACTATCATGGAGTATTATAATATTTATTCATTTTCACAAAAAGTGAGATACCTCTTAAATACCACGTAAAGGATACCTAAAAGCACATTTATGTTATCAAAGCACAATGTTAATATATATGTAGTTATGAAAGGGAAATTTATTTTTAGCATATATTTTTGTTGCTGGAAATGATACAATTTCTAAATTAATTCAATAAATTCAATTTCCAAATGTTAATAACGAAACTGCTAGAGCTATTTAATGCTGCATTTTGTAGCTCTCTTAACAGCCAATTAGCGATCTGTCAAATGACCTATCAAAACCGAAATTTTAGCTGGTAAGTATTACAAAAAGAAGATTTTATGTAATTCAATAAAGTAAAACGATAATTTTCTAAAATATACCAATGTTGATAGCAATCACCACCTTAACATAAATGTTTATATATTAGATTTAACACATTTTCAACGGTAGATCTCATGAAAACGTTTGTATTAATTTAACTTGCTTTTTATTATAGATATTCTAATGGTTGGTAGACTGAATTCTCGATATACGTTGTGATACTCGTTTTCTGACAAAAGACAAGTAGGCCCTTAGTCCAAGTCAAGATTCCCAGTTCCATGTTGCCACTTGCATGATAGCTAGTGCAAGTAATATAATAATACTTTTTAAAATTGATATATTGATAAATATTGATTGATTGATTGATTGAGGTTCCTTAATCGATACGATCGTTGGATCCATTTGAGAAGCGTTTGGCAGCAGTGTGAATTTTTGATCTCCAGAGAGTGCGGTTTTCAGCCCATCTGACGGCTTGCCATATTTGGGTTGTTCCAGTCCATGTGAGGATGTCGTCTATCCACCTCGTTTTCCACTTCGGCCGACCGCGTTTTCTGGGATTTGGGACCATGCCTAGCATGATGTTTTTCTCGAGGGATTCATGGCGAATGGTGTGGCCGGAGAACCTGAGCTTCCTAATTTATCTAATCTAATAATGATAAATATAGTAAACTCATTCATTTAAACTTTTGAGACTACAAATTTATACATATTGTGATAAACATATTTTTTTATAAAAAAACAAATAAAACATGGTCGGTTTTCTAAAATGGTAGCGCGTGTAAATAAATGTCCACAAAAGTAATGGAATGAGCCTTTTTTATGATATTGTTATTGACAGTATCGTGCTATTATCCTTCATCCTTTAAACTTGGCTTAGTACCAATAGTTATACTATTTTAAAAAATCGCTTCATATAAAATGAAGAACAACATGATCTGTTTCTTAAATAAATTATGAACACTGTTCGAGGTACTCAACAAGGGATATCGTCACCGTGGATATACTGTGCTCTTACACCGTGCTCTTACTGTCACATTAAGGGAAATAGACTCAACTCGTTTTCGGATATTGATCAGTTGTCACGTTATAACTTTCGAAGACAATGCTTCCGTGTATATTTACTGTTTTGTAGTTCTCCACTCAGTAAAACCCCATCGTTATATGTTTAATAATACTTATCAACTACTCTGATTCCTCCCCACCTCCAGATCGGTATCGCAATGGGGTTCGCTCTGCCCCCTCTCATAGTGCCGGACACCTTCATGGGGGATCGGGAGGGGATGTTCACCCGGTTGCAGATCATGCTTTACACCGGGGCTGTCCTCATGACAATCATCTTCTTCATTGTCTGCATCGGTGAGTTGCCACGTCCTTGTCCAAGGATGTTTATTGACGCAAAATATAAGTTTATTTTGCCTAATTTTTCTATTTAAGGCTATTTTTACAACTAAACATTATAACAAATATTATTAGTGTTATGTGTACATTTCTAATCGACATTTTAAATCAATTAAGTAATAATTAATGCTTTGAAGTTTATAAGAATATTTATAGATGTACTAATGTTTGAGTGTTTTAATGATTTAAAAAATAAAAAATATTGATTTAACAAAAATAGTGCTTTTATAATACTTTTTTTAGATAATTTTTTTTAGCAGTTATGTAAGAAGGAGGGTTTTATACAATTACGAAATATTTTGGCATATATATTTATTTTCAAAATCTCTAATGTAATATTGTCTAGCGTGTAAATCAAGTTTGGCCAGAAGAACTTTTTATATTTATTTAATATATTAGTTAGTTAATATATATTATAAATATAGATTCGTTAATGTATATTATATTTTCTCATTTTTTTGTTCATTTTATCAAATTCAAAATTTCATTGTAAATACAGTGCAAACTAAATAATTGTAAGATTATATTACTGAATTGTAAAATAGTGATCAAATTGAAGAAAGTAAAAAGGAATTGTAGTTGAAAAAGCGCTTTCGGCTTATTTATTAAGCCTTCCTCAGTTTCTATATTTCGTGTAAATATTTTATATAGATAATTTAGAATAATCACCTAAGTGAATGTAATAAAAATTACTATGATTAATGCATACGTATCAATTACCAATCATACAAATATTGATTTAATAATAAACAATTACATTAAAAATATATAAGTAATTCAAAATATTATCAATCAACATCATAGATTCATGTAATCGAATTTAGATAAAATTTATAAAAAGAATTACAAAAAGTTATATAAATATTTACTTAGTTCCCCTATAGAGGTGGTTTAATCCAGCTGGACACAATGTGTGGAGACGATTAATGTAATAGTTTTCCTTCATTAATCTCTCCTCTAGTTTCCACTTGTTATTGATCTCCACGATGGTAATATTTATTTTATCCACAGAATGGCCATGAAGATTAAAATGTTGGGCGGTTTCGATGTGCTTAGTTCCAGCCTTAATATCAGAGCGGTGTCCAGCCAATCGTTAAGCAACACTTCGACTAGTTTGTCCTATGTATAATCCTGAATTGCGTAAATTATAATCGTTCATTCTCCGCAAAAACTTTACAAAAATTAATTCTAATGAATACTTATCCAACATCTTTATAGAATCATCTTTAGTTGCTTGGGGAGACAGACTCATATCCACTGATATTAAAACTACAAAATATGAATTAAGGAAAAATAACAATGAATCGAACTATAAATGTAAACGTGCACTGTGTAAAACACGCCAACAATTTATTGAAACTAATAGAATATTAAATTAAATAAATGAACGGAAAATTAAAAGCTACAATGGCGGCAACTGCACAACAACTAATCTAGTAAGTGTATGCTGTAACATTTAAAATATTAATTATTATTCATAGGTATATAATTGTATACTTCATGAAATGCTAACTTTACATAACTGGTTGTGATTTATATCCCCATTATTATTTGGTATATTATACCAAATAAACTTTTCTAATTTAATTGACAATTATTAGAAAAGAATAAGTCACACTAAATAAAACTTTTCAAATAAACTACTGAAGCTTATTCATAGGCAGAGAGATCTAGACCGCTTTTTCATCCTTATTAGGACTCATCAGTAGACCATATACCATAGTAGTATATTTGAAAGGTTTCATTTATTGTGACTCGAAATAAGTTTTACATCGAAATTGCCTTATTATTATTTATTCCGCTGTTGTTCTATCTATCTAACCGATAACAATGATAGTCTCCCCCCCCCTCCATTGCCAGCTCTGCAGCAGAAGCCTCCGATCCCTCCTAGTCGCGGTCAGATGGCGATCTCACAGGGGACCCAAGGCAACTACTTCTCCTCCCTCGGAACACTAGTTCGGAATCCGGGATTCATCATCCTCACCATCAGCTATGGTATGGAGCACGTGTGGTGGTGTTGGCATCGTGGGGATGCTAGCTATTGTTGGTTGGGGCCAAACATTACGCCAGCTGGTGGCTAATGGCCTTACATTTTATAGCTGAAATCATGGAGAATTGAAATATTCACATCGATATTTAAAAATCATATCCCTATAAAACAGGCACAATTTAGTCAAACTGGCGAATCGTAAACTCAATCTGCCATTAGATTTTATTCTTCTACCAAATTAGGATATAATTCAGGGCTGATTTTCATGCGTTGTTTATCGATAAAATGGATCACATGCTTTGAAAGCGGCATTGTCTTGCGTCATTAAGTAATTATAATTGACCTTCCGTTTCATCTATATATTTCCGTCGAATATATTGCTGCCGTTATGTTTTTTTGCTGCTAAAGTAATCTGATGAGATATTGCAGATTTGATTAATATCGAAGGTCAGTTACCCTAAATATAATGGGATTTTATTCTAATTCATTTTCCAACCATTCATAATCCATATTAACCCATAACATGTATTTTACACTTTGATTTATGTCCTGCTTCAGTCTCAGTATGTCCCTATTTAGATAAGTTAGTAAGCCGTACACATTTTTTTTGTTATTGTGCTATAATATATATTATAAGGATTGTTCTCTGATCAAAGATCAATACTTCAAATCCTTAGTTTACGCGATAAGTTAAATATTTTAACTGCACAACTTTTTTATATCTTTATTTTACTACAATTAGAATATACGTTTGTTTATAATTGTCATCTTGCTTTCTCAATATGATAATAATGTAATATAATAAAATTAATAAAAAATTACCAGTAACAACTTGTTATTAAATTACAACTGTGGAAGATTTATTTGTTAATCAATGAAATTACACCGACATCTTGTATGATTGCGTTGGTTGAATGAATTGATCAACTTGAGCAAATGAAACTTTTAAGAATGAAAATGGGTGAAGGGTTGCTGAAACGAAACATATTTTAGTATCTCAACAAGTCAGTTATTATGCTATTTAAATTATACCATCATTTATTGTCTATTTAGATATATTTACCAGATTTATTTATACATTAGTAGTATATAAAGTGTGGATTCGATCGCACTTATAAATAGATCATGACTCATGACTATAAATAGATCATGACACCCCCTACCCCCCTCTATTCCCCCCATACCCCCCCTAC
>JAUZND010014497.1:0-27711 GCA_034780555.1 Coelogynopora nodosa | reverse complement strand
TTTTTGCATAGATGATCATGAACATGATATCTTTAATATTCCAGGTGGTTCAGAGTTTATCTTCATTAATAAAAAAATTCTAGCTAGTTTGGGTTTTCTGGATAGTTTGGGAAATACGAATTACCTTTAATTATGGTCAATTTATGAATTATTTGATATTTTTTAATCATATTTTTTTATGGAATTACAAGAAATATTTTATCACTGAGGTAATTATAGAATTACTTCTTTGCTGGGTAAATCTATACAATACAATAAATTATCGAGGTGTATTACTACAATGTCAAAAGTGTACAAAATGATGTATTAAAAATACTAAATATCTGTATGCTTCCAGTTTTGAAATTGCATATTGAAAATTAGACAATATATTGATGTTTTATCCAGACATGTGATTTCTCCAATTTTTTGTGAATTATTTTTATTGTTCTTGAGATTGATTCAAACATTTTATACCATATAAGGGTTTAGGGGTTTGTTGTTAATATTATATTTTATGTATTTTATTTAAATTGTTATATAATATAGTGTTATAATATAATTATTGTATATACATATGCATAAAAATTGAAGGATATACTATACTGTATAGTTCATTATGTTTTAATTGCTTTACAATTTCATAATTCACATACATATTATAATGTTATATATAATTAAATATCCATAAATAACAATTCATATTTTCAAACATATATTATTCATGTTTCATGAAACCTTAAAATGTTATCAAAAGCAGCATCAAAAACATACTTAATATATATTATGTTATCACACATGCAGAGATAATAAAGAGAACTTCATGATGACATACATGTGTCAACTGAATACATAAGCATACTTTCTATGAATTATGTAAAACTATATTTAAATGTTTTTTCAAACAAAGTTTTAAATCAAGAGAAGAAGAAGTAGTTCATTTTTTGAGTAGCTGTGGCTAATACATTAATATCAGATTTAGAAAGAGATCATATTGAAATGGATCAAGTACCAGATTTTGAGCAAGAATATAATGATAAAATGAAGAAGAAGTAATAGATTCAGAATAAGTATAATCCATACAATTTATATATAAAAACCATTTTTATGCTTTTAAAAAGTGCTCACATGACTTATAAATAATATTAAAATGAATAGTATGCAGCAGCAAGTGTTTAGGGGCTTAGTCAAACAACTTATGAAAAGGGTGCTCACTCTTTTTCACTCCATTGCAGTACTTGTAGATATCCCAGATGATTTTAAACATAGGAGGAAGGAGAGACCAGCATATTGTTAGTTATTCCATTGGCATTACTCTGTATGGTCTTGTATATGTGACTGAATCTGTGGGAGGGAGTGCAATATGGACTAATCATTAAAAAAACCAAGAAAATATACTCTATGCTAAGTCAATAGAAAGTTGGAGAAAGAGAAAGCATGTATCAATGGAACTACTTTTCTATCATTAATTCAATTTGATGTTTACAAATTTACTAATATAATTTATTGAGGAATATAGATTTATTCATAACAGGTTCTATGTAAGTAAAATAACACTAATTTGTACTAATTAGAGTTTCTGGAATTGTAAATAGTAAATTTTTTATAAGCAAGACATAAAAAGTTCATAAAAATTGTGTTAGAAGAAATGTGGAGTTTAAGATATTTGTAGAAGTGTTGTCACAATGTGACAGAGAAGAAAGGTTCACATTTACAAAATGTATTTGAAATTGTACCAACTTGTTTTATAGCATGCCGCCAATTGTTATAATAATGATATATTATATACTAATGAAATTGATATATTTGAAAATAGTTATATTATAAATGTTTTAAAATGAAATTTCTTTTTATAAATATAATAAACATTAACAAACTGGTCACTGGTACTCCATTAGTTTCAGGCCAGGCATAGCAGCATACATCTTGCATTTTGGTATTGAGTATGGTATAGTTATGAACATTTAGTTCTGTTTTAAAATATTGATATCTTGCCTCTTTCTTGGAAGGGTCTTAACTCCTTGACCATCAACAATATTGACCATAATAGTTTTTTCCTCTGCTAGAACCTTATCTGTTGTTTTCTCACTTTTTGCTTTGTCCTTCAAACTGACCTGTAAGTTTTTTTTGGCAAATTTTCTCAAATGTATATAATCTATTTTAATTTGTAACAAGGTGACATTGTATATTTTCACTTGAACTACACATTTTCTCATTATAATGTTCGCCTAATGCTTTATTCTTTAGTACAAAGGTGGTTTTTGAGTTCGCTTTTTAAATTTAACCACACTTTTATCCTTTCATCCACTTGTGTGAAATCTTTTGATTTGTTTGAAGGTGGAGGTTTTGAGCACCATTTTGGGGCATTGAGTGCATAATTGATTTCTATTTCATGTATGTATGCTGGCATGGATATATCATTTTCCTGTATATATCGTTTTCCTGGAAGTAACAACAATAATGTATTTACAGAGTGTTTCATGAATCACACCCTACTTTTCAATAGAAAAATAGCCATATTTCAAAAAGGTGTATTAATATTTAATAATATAACAGAAATGGAATGGATTGATAATTCAAATGTTCAATACAACAGAATAGATTGTCACTTCAAATGTTCAATAATGTTGTCCACCTTCATGGAGACACAAAGCTATTCTATTTGATATATGATTTCAGATATTTTAACACATCAGGATACATGCTATGACTTTTATCAATAATTGTTCTTCATAATTCCTCTAACTTCCTGCTGGCCACTCAGTAAACCCTCTTCTCCCAAACTGTTCAATGGATATTCTAGTACTGTAGGTTTCCCCATAAATAAAAATCATCTGTATATACTCTTCTAGTGAATAATTCGCCATATCACAATCAACAACTATTGAATAATGATAATGCATGCATTCATATCTGTGTAAGCAGCTATAATATTGATTTTAGCTGTCTATGGTTTTGAACCAACCAATGCATTTGTAATATGCTGTTGATGGCACTAAGATATAGATATAGCACAGACCGTTTATAATATTATAAATATAAAAAGTGGGGTGTGATTCATGAAACACTCTATATAATATGTACCATAACTATGATATCAGTATTATGCATGTCTCTGGCATAACAAATTATATTAGATTATGGAGATCGATAAAATGAAGGGGGTATGTAGTATATTTAGAAGAACTACTACAATGATAGTTATCAAATAAAAAATTTCCATTTTGCTAGTTAAATATATTTTTGATTCATTGCAAAATTGCTTTTAAACCATTCTATTTAAAGAACCTTTTTTAATTTTTATACTAATTTAATTTCTAATTAATTCTATTGATAAAACCCTGACTGCAAGGGTAGATTGATGTTATCAATATAATGTAGACAGTTATCTGACAATTATCAGATCATTTTACATTCCATTGAACTGTAAGCTGCCACAATCATTATCATTGTTAGACAATATCAAATATTTGTTCAAAGTGATTGTGTAAAACACTTAAAAAGTTTAGAAATACCTATTTGAGGAATAGAGTTGCACCTTTGTTAGGAAATTGAATCTAAAAAGTTAACCAATAAGAATTTATCAACATTGCTAGCTAATTCTGACAAAATGGGCAAATACAACTCAAATTTTGAGCTCTAATAACAATTTTCAGTGATTATAGATGAATAAAGAAACATTACAAAAAGTTAGGAATAACCACACCTTTTGAATTGTAAGGCTTATGAATAATATGCTGAATGTAGCTGAAGTGATCCAAAAAGTCCTTTGTAATTGATTTTTAAACATTTTTGTACTTGATTAAAAGGCCTGGACTTTTATTGTAACCTAATACTATTATACTTATTATATTGACTTGTTATATAATATACACATTAACAACATTTCAGTTATATTTCATATATTGAATAATTAAAAATGTTAATACCAATCAGTTAATCTAACTATTTTCTAAGCATGCCTATTATGCTCAATAGTCAACACAACGATTTCTGTTAAAAGCAAATTATAATCACAGTTAAAGGATCCAACTGATAGCACAACTAATGAATGTACCTCCCCAATCAATGGAAAGGGCAACCATTGTTCCTATACTAAAAATACCTGAGCCATAAACTCCTGCTGACTTTAGTCTGATTTCTTTACTTTCTTCAGCACCATATTATAGGACTTGAGCACATGCTCATAAATCCTCTCACCATGGGTAGCTCAACAACAGGTTTTTTGGTTGTCAATAGTATAAACCCAAACTATGACTCTCTATCTTCTACTCTTGTCTGGGCATATAAAGTGCTCAGCTGAATTTCAGGCAAATAACTACACAAGCTGTTATACATACTGTATATACTTATTTAAATGCTGTTTTAAATAATATTTTTCAAAATATCTGATACATATATTTCAATAATTTTATTATGGTTAGTTTCACTATTGAAAAAATTACTACTGTGGCTAAAAATAATGTCTTTCCTATCATTTTCTATAAAGATGCAAAACTGTAACATTAATCATATTATTAACAGTTTTAGTTATCTAGAAATGCTTAATTTTGGAATAAGTATGCTTACTATTTTATTTAAAATATAATGCGAAATTTGTGAACACAAAAAACAATAGAAATTGTTTAACTATTTATATAAAACATTACCACCTGTCTTGCTTGTCTAAAATGGAGATATGACTTTCTATTATATTGTTTCTCTTTTCCTTCAATAGCTAATAGTTCTGTGTTTATCATTTTAATTTGTGTTGTCTTCCAGAGAGAAGACTGTCCAAAACCATCTGAAGAATGTCTACAGTACTCTGGCCATTGGTCTCTTGGCAGCTGCTGCTGGTGGATATGTGCACCTCTTCACCTCGTTTCTCCAGGTGAGTTTTTGTTGCTACTGTACTCTTTCTTTAGTCAACAGGTTGTAGTAGTATTTTTAATAATATTACTTTTATTACTCATTGAGATATAATATATATTATCAGAAAGTAATATTATAAACATTATTTAACAACAATATATTTTGTACTAAATCGTTATTTAATAAACATATTTAATCTGTTTTACAGTACTTAAATAGTCTACTGGCGATATGTAAATGAAAATATTAATCTCTGCAATTGAATGAACATTTTAATTGAATTCAACAATTTTAAATATTAATGAAATTTATCAGTAGGACATATAATTTGGTGCAGTTAAAAAATATGTATATTATAGTATTTTTGCATATTATATTTTTCCGGTTGTTCCTATTACTGGGCGTAGATGCTCACGATTTTATATCTATATTTAAAAATGCTACCAACAGACTGCTAAATATACAATATGGATAAAAGATGCTGACATCTGTCACTTTATTGGCAATAACCAAAAAGTAGCATCTATTTTAATCATACCTCAGTTGATTCTAAGCATAGTTTACTGACTGTTTGATTGATTTATTGCGCACTATATGCTACTAATCTTTACAAAGTCGTTTGTGATTTTGTCTATAGTTTGTATTTTCACAAAGTGTCGTGATTTAAATACTACTTTGTAAATGTGTCACATTTTTATTATTTTATAAAAAAATTAATTGAAACATTATATCCTTGTAATTAACTAAATCAAACCAGCCTTTGTTATTTTACATTTTTAGTTTATATACATTCTATCTTTGTTATTGAACTAATTATTATTAACAGTGTAGTAAACGTGCAAAGTGTTATAACTAAATTTAACAATTTCGTTTATTATTGATTAGTCCCATGATTAGGAAATGAATACATCTTAATGCTGTGAATATTAAGTGACACTTTTGTTAAGGGTTTAGATTTGTAATAGAGACTTGTAATTAGTTAGAATTGTAATGTGTCGCAGTACGCATATCACAGTGTTTCATTTCTATGTCGTTTATATTGGACATGAAACATTTATCACGTAATTCAGTACTTAGATTTGTTCAACAGAGTTGGTTTTAAAGAGTATTCTCAGCACAGTTGACGTTATTTATATTTTATTATTTAAAAAACATTATTATTTTTAGTCATTAGTTACAAATGTTCTATTATTAATGAACATCACATGTATAGGCTTATAGATCCGTATAATTATAAACACCCTAAAATGTTTACTCTAACCAATTTGAGACGGCACTAAAAGAAAAGTTACCAGATGTGGAATTTTAGAAATGTTCCAATTGTTTGGAATTGTTCAACTAGATTAATTTGGCAGTTAGAATAAAGCGAACGTTGTAATCTTGTGCCTCTATAAGGATCTGAATGGAACGTTGTAATGTTGTGTCTCTATAAGAATCTGAATAGAACGATGAGCCGCTTGGCAGATATAAATCTAATCTGAAACAATATGCAACTGACTTGTGACTCCAGTATTTAACAAAGACTTTATAATACAAGCTGCCCATAAGTCGTAAATATTAAGAGAATTGCATCACATAGTTGACTTTATTTATTTACAGACAGTAACTATGTAAATGCTACAACTAATAGAAATACTCACGGCTAATATATATTCTTGCTACATTTATTAATATTTATAACTGGGAGTATGGATTTATTCACATTTATTCACATGATGCAGCCGGATGTCCAGATTATTTTGAACTGTGTAGAAACCATGAAAATAGCACATCTACTGTTATGTACTATTACACTGCAAGTACTTTAGTGGAAATCATGATTAAAATTAGCTAACACTCAATCTTGTATTACGGATGAACCATTTTTTATTGTTGCTCATAAACTTCAGTAAATAACCATTCTAACTAACTATTTAAATAGGCTTTTCTGTGTAGTCTCATCTTACCAGTGTTCTATTTTTGGATATTGTCATTATTTTTAGTTTTACCAAACTTAACTTATTTACAATAGATTAAGAGTTATATTTTATATTCATTCTGAAAAAATATTTAAACTAGTTTATCTGTAAATTTCAGAACATAATTGTTCGTTAACGAAAATATTACTAAATTTGCTCTATGCTATTATTTAATGCTTTTGTTTCATTTAAATTTAGTTTAACATGATAAACTTCGATTTCTACATATTAATTTAATTATTACAATCTTTGTATTGCATTGGGCGTGGCTTTGAATGCTGTTTGTACCATACCCCCTTTTTGTGAGTTAATTTTTATGTAGAAACCAAATGATTGTCTACTTCTAATCAAGGCGAGTTAAAATAGTATGTTATCTGTAGAATGCGTAGCTATGCTAAGTGTGTACATGTTATGTATGAATATGTTTTTAACTGTAAATTCTGGTGGCGTGTTGTTGGTAATTGTCACGTTCACGTTTTTTATAACTCATTATAAAGTCGTTATCAGAAATAGCTTTATCGTGATATTTATAATGTTGGTAGTTGTTTCCTAGAATGTTATAAATTGTTTCATCGTTTTACAATATAACGCTAGCGTAATATTATTATTAAATGCCCATTTTAAAACTATTTTATAAACATGAACAAACGATATAAGTAAACATATGAAATTGAGTTGTTTTCATGTTTACATTATTAAGTTTGTCCTGCATCAATGCAATGTAATCACTTCACTTCCACAGAAGTGGCTTCTCTATCTAACCCAACAATGTGAAACCATGTGCGGTATATATATACTCTCCACTTATGCAACACAGGCTGGGTTCCTCAGTGTCCTGGCCTCTCTCGGATTCCTTCTCGCCCTCCTCTTCACACCGCACAACCGCGACAACCTTAACAAGCGTCTCGGTTGCTTTGTCGGCTTCGCCTTCTGCACCGGTGAGCTTATTATTAACAGTCGACTTGAGATATGGGCTTGTACGGCTTCACCTTATTATGGTCTTGAGCTTATTATCCATAAACCGTGGAATTTAACAGAGTAAAATAAAGTCAAAATAATAGAATATAAGATGCAACTTTTGTATGTCTGGTAAAAAACACTGAATATGCGCCACATAATTATATTTGAGTGAATATTTCTTTTCGCAAAGAGTATATAATCACAGTATGGTGTTCTGTAACATTATACAGGAAAACATCTAGTAAAATATAATTTTGTTTACACTTTTGAGTAATCATTTTTTTTTTTGTATTTTACAATTATTCAGTTAGTTACACTTTTATATTAATCAATTAATTACACTTTATTTAGTTTAATCGTTGTTATAAAGATAGAACAATATTTTTAGTAAACAAGATTGTGGTCCGTTTTTGTGTATTGCATTTAGTTCAATTGAATAAATTAATTTATTAATGTGAACATCTTAATTTAGTAATTTAAAGATTTTTAATCAATTATTCGATTAATAAGTTTAGTGTAATTGAGTATAGTTCTTCAAAATAGAAAGTATGTGTTTAATTCCTCAAAACAATAGCCAGCTTATTTATTCAATATTTCATGAATGGGATTATATGAACAATTACTATACCTCTGATAGTAATAGTTGTATATAACACATTTTAATAATATACTATGGAAGAAAGAAATATCTAACTTTTACCAACCGTTTTGTTTCGACAGATTTTTCTTGTCTGCTTTTGTCCCACACAGAGTCAATTGTGAATGACAGATGAATACATTTGAGACTGGGTTTAGTTTCACTTGGATGCGAAAGAACGGGAAGCTCTGTGAATTGTAGGCCAGCCTTTAAAATATATTTTTTACAATATATACACTATAGTCAAAGAAGAATTTAAGCTTAGATTTGTATCTAACAAAGTGATTGATACGATTGATACTGACATTGGAATTTATCTAAATGTGGCACCCAGTCAGCCTTCTTGTCTATAGACTTATAAACTATCGATTCGAATATTTTATTTGTTGAATGCATTATACAGATTGAAAATTCCTGCTTATCAAATATTATGGTTTAAGCATTAACACTAGCTATGGTTGTTATCTGTGCTAAACATCTATAAAACGTTTTAGATTCTCACTTTAGATTACGTGTGATATTATTTAATTGTGCCTTCTACTTTAAACCATTTATGGACTAACTATGTGTTGCATTTACTGCTTGTTATATTATTATACAATGATATTATATTTAATTATAACAAACTGGTGTTTGATATTGAAGATACGACGCAGTTAATTTATGTCTATAGATATTCTCAACTTTATTCTTATGATATCACTGTTGAACTGCATTATCGTATATAGCGATGTTTACTTAGTTTATTTATTACTACATAAGCATAATATAGATGTGGGTCAATTGCTATTCAGGTCTATTTCTCAACTTTGAAAAACTTTATAACAGATTTAATTAGTTTGTTTATAAAATATACACACTGAAGTGGTGGTTTGGTTTAGGGTTCCTCTGACTGTGTCATATTCCTATCAAGATAAACCACTTCTCTCATGCAATCTATATCTCGTGAGTAGAGGAATTTGCAAACTTCTAGATGTCGTATTGTAAGTTAGACACGAATCATCGAAGTGCACGTGCACTGCTGTTTAATCGATAAATCTATGAAGTTTTCTATTTCTATCTCATCATGCCTGTACTGTGCCGTCTCCTTGATGTGGTGATAGTTATTGCTACTGCTAGTTAGTTGAAGTTTAGTTATGGCAATTGATTGCTGTTATTTATGTTATTAGATGAATGAATTGAAAGCGAAATATGTTTTTTTGAGGGGGAGGGTGTTAGAGAGGGGGGTTTATAGTGCATATTTTATATATATTATAATGACTGTATTTTTTATATTTTGTTTTTGATATGTTTTCACAATTATAATGTGGAGTTTGGTAACATTTCAGTTAAACTTTTTCAAAATATATTATCTTTATTTAAATGTTATAATTTCTATCTCCAATATTATAAGTCTATATATAATAACATTATTAAAAATAAAAACTTTAATATGGTGGTTCAATATGATACAATATGGTAACATGTTTATGTTTTATTATTTACATTAAAAAATACTTTTCAAGCCAAATTAATATTTAATTTAATTAAAATTTTATTATTAATGAAATAAGCAATAACGATAGTAGTAGTAATAAAATTCAATCAATTTTCTTATTGTAATTGATTATATAACTATAAATACTCGTTGAAGTATCGTTAAATTTACTTTTTATAACATTCGAATATTTGGTTGTACATAATTTCATGTATAGTCAAAAATTGTACTTAAAAAAGCATTTTTATTATTAAATGTTATTCATCAATCTTGTAGTATCTCCATTATATAATTGCCAAACTTTAAAAAATTGCCATGTTGGTGAATAATGGGGCTAATTTTAAATTATGAAGAAGGTATCTCATCTGATCATTACTGCTAATATGTCTATTTCAAATTAATCCAATATTATTTTTAAAAGTATTGTTGCTTTATTGGCTAATTCGAACTATATGACGAATAAGATAATTGGGAAGGTGTATGATGGCAGTATTGGATTTACCATGGAACGAACAATCTGGGCATTTCCAATCTTCAAGGATACATTCTTTGAGGGTTATGTTGAATTGATTTAGTTAAAGCATTAATGTATAAACGAAGCAACCAAGGATATTCTATATTAACCGAAGTGTGGTAATGACAAGGTGAGAAAAGTATAGAATTATCAATAGAAATATAAAAATCGTTAAGATTAGGTTTAAAAGTAAACAATTGAGTACCCAAAGAAGCGGGTCTAAAGCACCTTATTGAGTGTATTTCTATTTAAGTTTACAAAATAAACTAAATTGGTTGTATATGGGGTGTCAGTGTGGGTTTAGTTGAACTTCTATGGTTTAATATGAACTTCGATAATATACATAAAACATCATCATGTCGGATGAAATATATATTGTTCAAGCCGGGCAATGTGAGTAGGCGATATATATACAACATTGGGTCACGATGATTTGAAATTGAATAACTATTAGAAATATCATTATGCCTTCATTTAAATCAACCAGCTGTTAATAATGGGTCATTCATTATGATTAAGTATCATTTTATTACTACGGTGCTGGTGGCGCCCTTTTTTGGTATTCTAGTGGTATGCGTTTTTGGCCATTCCTGACATTTCCCGGAACTTTAAAGATGCTGTAGGAACTAAAAATTATACTATTTTATATAAATATGAATTAATAGCGATGTTTAATACTTTTTATAAGTTTATAATCATGCTCCCAAATAACATATTTTTCATGAACTGTACATTTAATTATTGTATACAACTTTTAATGAACGAAAAATGTATGGTGAATCTAGATGGTTTCATTTATATTATGATAAATTTGAAATAGGTGAATTTTATCTGCGATATCCAAGAACTATAATATTGTTGCATATGATTAGTTGTGTTCTATACGGTATTTCTATATAACGTTTTCTTTACTTAATTAAATACGCCATAAAATATTGTTACTATACCAATTTATAATTACTAGTGTTTTTCATTTTATTATGAAAATTATATAAAAGTAGGAATGATTAGCATATTTCAATATGTTTAATGCACTTATGTGGCATTCTATTCACAAGCCAATCCAGAATAACACTAGCAAACATAATGCATAATACAATCATGAGAATTATACCAACATAAAGGTGATCATTTTCTCGCTTATACTATATCGATTTCATGCGTTGTGTTTTCGACAAAAATCTTTGACGTCAATGTAGGCTTATCTATCGAGCGCTAAAAATGTAAAACGTCATTCTACTGTATGTTGTATCTCTTAAATATTATAATGTAACACAATACTACAATCTATAATAGCATATAAAATAATAGGAGTTAGTGTAACGCGATTCGATCTCCTTTTGTACAATGCATAGAGCTATTTTTATTGATTTAGTTTAACGTTGTTTGTTCTAAGTAATTGTTCTTCATAACTGTCTCCCTTGAGATTAATTAAAACCAGAGTTAATTATATAATATTACAGCTTCAAAGAGAAAAATAATACAGAAATGTTTCCTAAATGTTGTTCAATTTAATTGGCGAAAACAATTGTTATTTTACATTCTGTGATTGACAGAGATGTTTTAAATGTTCTTATAGTCCTCTCTTAAATGTTAATATAGACGTAATGTTGACGTGTCTTTGTTTTAACTTACTATACGTACATATGGAACAATTTAAAAGCAGTGTAGTAAGTGTAAGAGCGGCTAAGCTTTATTTGCAGCCAACAGTGAAACTAGAGCTATACGTTGATACTATAAATAGTTCCTTTGGATTTTTCAATATTATCAATGTCGCCAATAGTAGTACCTTTTTGTTATTTTACCATTTAGCCTATTATGACACGTAAAAAGTGTTTAAAGTTGTTGCGCCACTCCTTGGATATTTAAATAGTATTTTATTTTGTAGTTATTATTGAACATTTTATTAATCTGTTTTACATTTTCCTCTACCAAAATGACCGTATACTTGACAAACAAAGTCGATCTTTTGTGTTGATCAATAAAGTATTATACATGCAACAAATGGAAACCATTAAATGTAGATAAAATTATTCTTTATGTTAAATTTTATTTTTAAAATAACCTTAAAAATGAATAAAGTCGATTGTTAGTAAAGGTAGCTTATTTGATGTATAGGTCGTATATTAATTAATGACTGTTGTGATTAAATTTGAATTAATTTATGCGATCTCTTATTTGATATTAAATTGTCATTAGTCTTTGTTTTTTATTAATTAAAATGTAATATATAATAGATTGACTTCAAAATGTTGTGACCTTCCGTTTTTCTATTATGTTATATATTTTTTGTTTATTTATTATTTTTTTTAATATATTTTCTAATGTTATTAACTAACAGTTAGTCCGTTAATAATGGCATGATTGGTTTTTTGTTTTAAAAAAGTAATATTTTACAATTACGTTTATTAAAGTCTCCGATAAATTATATTTGTAAGCATGTATCACAACATAAATACTATTCAAATGATAGGTATACAATAGTGATTTTAAATGTAAATTGTGATGCCAACCAATAATAATGCGAGTGGTAAACACTATTCTCTCTCTCGATGACAGGCCTGGGTCTTGGACCTCTGATGCAGCGTGTCATCTCTCTGGACCCCAGCATCATCCCAACCGCCTTCATGGGGACCTCGGTCATCTTCATCTGCTTCTCGCTCGCCTCTCTCATCAGCCGGGAACGTCACTATCTCTATCTGGGTGGTGAGTTAGCCATAATTATTGATTTATATATATAAATATCCTGTAAATGTAATTACAGTTATTGATTTATGTATAAATAACTTGTTAATCTATTTAAAGTCACAACAATGCCTTGACTACACATCATCTTTGAATTTAGTTCTTGCAATAAAGATATTGTCACTGATCTATTACTTTTCATAATAATCATAACTATTTTGTGTTATGATATTTTCAATAGCAACGCATGTACATTTCATATAATATCTGATAGCCATACAAACTTACAGTGTAATAACCACCGTAAACCATAGCAGGAACAAAATTCCGAAATTTTTAATGTATTCAATAAATTTAATTGTATTTTATAGTTGCCACCAATGCCCCACTGCAACATAACCAACCCCCCTGCAGGCATCCTGCTCTCGGGCCTTTCCCTCATCTTCCTCATGAGTCTGATCAACCTGTTCGTCCGTTCGGCTGTGATCAACACCGCTGAACTCTATCTGGGTTTTGGGGTGTTCTGCCTCTTCGTCCTCTACGACACCCAGCTCATCGTGGAGAAGAAGAGGAATGGTGATGATGACTACGTCTGGTGAGTGTTCTTCGGTTCCCTTACCTGCCAGTCAGTTGAGTCGTGTCTTGTTGAGGGTCCACTGCACTGCACCCCGCAAGGGTCTACTTCAATACTTATGCCGGTTTCTCACACCTAGTTAACATTTTGAAGGAACATATTTTTTTGTCGTAATTTACGTTTTTCAATAAACTCTATGGAGTTTGGGGATAATTAATTAATTTGATGAAATTTATTCAACTCCTGGTAGTGAATTTTTTCTCTTAAGAATTGATTATTTTTTACGAGTGAAATAATTCAACAAATTACCAAGATTCAAGAACATTATTCTCACATTCAAAATATCCTTATAATAATTACTTAAAAATAATTTGATGGTTGTCATAATATATTCAGCATTCAATAATTATACACTTAAGAATTAATGTTAAATACCATATTGCTCTGTATTTTCAGCGATTTACGACGAATAACAAACAGTCTTGTATATTGATTATAATGTTGTTTAAACTACCTGCTTCACTATATTATAGTATACTTTGAAGTTTGATGATGATACATTACAAATAATGTTAAACAATTTTAATTAATGTTTAATAAAAAGTAAGCGTTATATTTATATAGAAACAGATAAAAGGTTGTAATAATTCTATTTCATTCAAATTAATTCGCGATACCATAACTTAAAGTAAATGCTTCCATTGTTATACACTGTAATCTTTTGTTTACTACGTCTAGATTAATTAATGAGAAGTTCAATCATATTTAGGAATTAATCAACCTTCATTTAACCTTAAGAAATGTGCATTTAGTCATAGATAATTATTAATTTATTGTTTGAATTTTTTAATGATTTATCGATCAATTGTTTTGGTAGATAACTAATACCCAATTTCCATGTAATGTAAGAACATACAATATATATATTGTGTTTTTGTAAAATTACATTTCAATTAATATTTTCTTTACATGTATATGTAGATAGACACAGTCCTAACAATTTATTTACGTACGATAAAATAATTATTGACAAGTTTCGGCACTTATACCTAACTCCCCACCTATAAGTAACACTCTACATACTGTTCCACATTCACAACAGCTATATAATATTTCTGACCCTGTTTGTGTTCGCATTGTAGGCACGCTCTTGACCTCTTCATCGACTTCGTGGAGATTTTCCGTCACCTTATGGTTATCCTTGGACGCAAGAGTGTAAGTGAAGTGACCGTCTCTTGTTCACTCTGACTCTTTTGTACAGGTGCTGTCGACATGGTTACGGCATACATTCTCAGTCTGTGTGGCCCAGTTTGTTTGTTTGTAGAGCGACATTTTTTAGAAATTGTTATAACTTATAGATAGTTGACGACATCACAAAATACGTATATCATCGTTTATATATCACGATCCAATAAATCCTGTCAAAATTATGCTTATTTACTTTAGAAATAGTTTGTTTCAATATTTTTCACGACTTTCTAGGACTGATTTATTATGCCCACAAATAATATAAATATACTTTAGAATGTATGTTATTGACAAATGTAAATTTAATAATTTTAAACACGGTTAGATCGGGCAAATTGTATCGATTGTAAAAATTAAACTAGCCTGTTCTGTTTACCCTTAATTTAACTGTTTTTAAAATATTTAAACATTTTATAAATTACTAAAGTCAATTGAAATTTTCCTATTTTATTATGGTGTCATTATAAATAATCTTTTAGATACTCAAAGCTACCGAAATTGTTACATTTAGGCAAATGCTTACTAACACTTGTTATTGAAGTGAAGTGACATGAGGGTTAAACAAGCTTTTAGTCACCATCGCCAGCTCAGAAATTGATCTATAGTGACCTATCGGGTGATGGTTCCAAGATTGAGTTTACCTGTATTAACACTAACAGCGGCTGTTTCACAGTGAATTGATGCAATTCTGTACCAATAGTCAGCGTCTTCTTCTTAAACTTTTCACTAGCGCGATTTGAAATCGATCCCTTAAGTAGCGGCTGTTCCGATAGCGTTGTGTTCTCGGCAACAGAACTAATAATCGACTCACATGGGGAACAGAACTCCACAACCCACACACACACCCAATGTCTCAAACTGCCCAGGTAGCTGTAAATCATTGACGATTTTAATTGAGCCAGCGAGCGAGCATGGTTAGTGAAATGCACCCCCTATCTCCAAGATGAAGTGGTGGGGTTAGTTTGCTTGACTGTGTTAATTATTTCTGTGTCTGATGTAGTCAATCGTCTCGTCTGTTGTTTTGTTCGATTACACGTTTTATGACGAAGTCTAGATTTTTTGCTGCAGCGGTTACTGTATGTCTGCGTCTGACACTTTTTTTATTAAGACTTAGTTTTAATCTAACTATCTTTGTAATTCACTTTGTTGTAGAATCAGTCAAGAATGTGGGGATACGAGACAGTAGTTTTGAAATTGTCAGAAAATTTGCAAAGAATATTCTTCGTCTTTAAAATTGAATTAAATCACATTCAACATTAGAGTACAGTTATCTAATACCCTGTTTTATGGTAACTTAATTTTAATGAAAAAATAATCCAATATCTCTAGTTATATTATATGAAAGACTTTCTTTTGAATTTAACGATTTATGTATCACTCATTACCTGATTTCTCAGAATTAAAGTGATATGGCTAGACAGTAAGTCTGTGAGAAACTGTCGAATGATAAAAATATTGTCGACAGTTCAGTTGGTTTGACGCAGGTTACTTGAAAAATCAATAGTATAATGATAGTTAAATCGGGTGTTTATTTTTACTGTTATCGAAGTAGAACTCAGTGCTACCTTCTTGCGACAGTTACCCGAATATCTAAAATTTACTCATACCTGCATTTGTATTCTTTTTATACTTTTACTAACCTATCAACTTTTATTATTGACTTCCGGTCGTCTTTATAACCCCTAGAACTACCTTAATAATGTTGCTATTTCACAAAAATAGATGTTGTTCAATTTGTCTCAATACGGTTTATTAATCCATATGATAAAATTATACGTCTATTGATCTCATATCGAGGCGCTATTGTGAATTTGTGTAAGAATTTTTTTTGTAATAAATTAGTTTTTTTCGAATGTTGAGTTGTTACACATGGATCTGATGGTATATTATAAACAAATTATTTTGACAATAAAGATGTTGGTTTTCGCCCAATCACGTGATCAATTGTATATACTTTTGAAGTGACAGTTCCTCGAAACTTGTATTTTTTGCACCACCTGTTGAGAGTCCTACTGTTATTCTAGTATTACATCACAAAAAAAATAATAACATTATGTAGAATTGTTTGGAACCATCAGTCAAAATTAGCTCACCAGATAGAAAGAAAAGTTTATTAACAGACTGCTTAATGCACTAATTGTATAATTGATTTAGATCTATGTTTTAGTGAGTAAAGTTGTGTCCCTACTACACAAATCAGGATGTCTTTTTAAAGTTATTTCAATTTAAGAATAATGGCTTTTTTATGTTATGTAATTTATTTGAAAAATATTTTATCGTAAAATTTGTTTTTGGATGTTAGTACAATTAAATTTCCAAGCCTATCCGCTATAGATTTTCAAAGACATAGTCAAAGCATTTCATGTTCACTGAATATTACCCTAGTATGCCTAGAATAGGAGCTAATTGTATAAATAATGTATTACACTATAACTGTTTAATAATGGAGTCAGTAACCCTTTCTGTGTGCTCTGAATGTGTTCTAGAGTCGAAACTATTGATTCCATTAGTAATTGTATGCTCAATGTTGTTATATCGATCGAAATGTTTTACTTCAATCTTATGAGCATTTAGAAGTGGTAGTCTTTCAAATGGATAATATTGTGTTGGAAGTAAAGTGAAATTGTTCAAGAATCGATCATATTATTCTTGTTGTTAGACAATTTGTTTACTTTAATCGATTGTTTAGTTAAATATTTACAACTCCAGACGTTATATACGAATTTATGTTTTTGTTAGTTTAAAAGTATTTTCTTTCTATTCAGAATATTTGAAATTGGTCCATGTTATACAAAAAATATCAGTTTATAAAACATTATAAATACAATATTCATCACTGACATTTCTACACTTAGTTTACAATACACATTTTTATAAGAATAATGAGTAATTAATATATTGATCCATATACTTCAATTTGAATATATGTACATTAGACATTACATATATTTTTAGGAATTCTTTAATTTATTTAGTCATTATTTTATTTGCAATTGAGCAACCATGAATATATCACAAGACTTACAAAGAAAAATAGCGAGAATGATAACTAACAAGATGGTGATGAAGTCGGTGACTTTGATGAGGAATATGACGTTTAAATGCAAGGAGATGATTTTACTGTTAGATTTCGGTTATATTACCGGTTGTACGCTTTCGCCAATTTAATTACTACTATTAACACACGAATCCCAATATAAATGTCGATAATGTACCAATTAATTATTAGGATACATATATTATAAAAGTGGTTAAATAACTTACGACTAAACTTTCTGATAAAATTCTTTGTCATCTAATCTAATTCCAATAAAGTTAGTTATTGAAACATTTATATATATGAATTATAAAATTAATAATATAAATCAGTATCTTCATTACTTAATTTGAATAATACCTTAAATATATTTAAATATCAGCGACCGACATATGTTAAATTTAACAAATTCATAATACACTTTTAGCGGTGACGAAAAATACTAATAATGTTCCAGATGAAGCGTAGCATCTTCGCGTAAAGCCAGAAACCCGAAATACACTAAATTTAAGTACAGTCCATTCACTCATTCAACTTCGAGCTATTGCTCACAATATAATACAAGAACAAAGCAGTCCTATCACGGAGCTAAACTTAATTATTCTTAAGAGGCTTAGACTGTTATATGAATGGAGTGTAAATCGGTTAATTTAACGTGGAATACAAAAGTGTATAGTGGTTTGGATGTACGTAATCGATTCAGATCATAATGGGTGTTACGTAATCAATTGAGTTCGTAATGAGTGTTACGTAATCGATTGCGTTTATAATAGCTTTTATGTAAACCTATTGTTCAATAGTGACCTACTGTTTTATTTCCGCTTGGAATAATAATTGGCATTATAATCAATAAAACTTCACAATAAACGCAGATCGTTAATATTATGATTAACCTGTTTGTTTAAATGATAGTATTATAATATATTTATTAGTTTAATAAAGGCTTAAACATCTGTATGAAGGTAGTTAAATTATTCATGAATTCAGTATAATTATTTTAATTTTCAGAATCGAAATAATGATGTATGTCGGTTTAATTAAGTTGGTTTCTTGTTTGTCGGCTTGTTCAATTGGTATTAGCCATTTAATATTAACGTTTGAAAATATCCACTGGCTAGCAGAATCGTATTTTAATATTACCATGTCAGTAAATAAATTTTGGAATTGTAATTTAACTGAAATTCATAGTTTTTAATATATATTATATCGTTATATGTTAAATATATAATATTTTGTAATGTGACTTATTTATAGACTCAAAACAATGTACGTTTCTTGTGTTTAACATGATATGATTATTATTTGAATAATTAACTTTGGTTTGTTAATTTCACTTATTTTCTAGTTATTTTCTACGTAATAAGATACTTATTTAGACAAAACTAAAAGTCTAACATGAAAATTGAACACGTTTTAGATTCACTGGTGTATTAGTTTGTTGTATAAAGAGGATGTACAGTATCATTATTAAAATTGGTTGAACCTGAGATGGACAGTTTTGTCAAATTTAGACAATTATTTTTGACATTTCGCTTATGTTTCTCATGAAGCTAAAGTTCAAATATTTTTCTTTAATAAAAAACACTTTTAATCATTATAGCCTTTTGAGATTTCATCGGTTTAACAACTTTTATCTTCATACATAATACTATTAACACTTATATGTTAAATTAAGACTCTTACTGATACAAAACTAAAATAGCCTAACGGAGTGTAACATCTAACAAGTCCAGTCAATGTATTCTGTATAATTTAATATTTACATGTCAATACGTTAGTTACTTGTGTACGTGTCATATTAATATAACATTATATTATTTATATCTCTTGTGTTTTATTTCAGAACAAGGATGATTAAACACATACGGTTACTTTGTGTTTTCCCACAGAATAAACAAAACTTTTTATATATATACATCGACTGAAACTATGATACGACCCCGTTAACCACACCAATAATCTATTTCTTTTCTGTCGCGACATTGTTTGTTTGCATGTTTCTTATATTCTATGAATTATTCATAGAACTTGGTCAATGTTTCACTTTGTTACATCATTGTATCCTTAAGTTATAACTGTTTTATGTGTCCTAATTTTTGGGTTTCTTTAAATGTCATATTATTAATTAAAAGCAGTCCTCTTTCTTTTCTTTACTCTTTCTATCACCTCCCACATATGCTAACGGTGATACATGGTATATTGGTTTCCCCTTTTATTATTGTATTATTTACGTGCTTATTAAACACCTCATAATATCCAGTGCAAGTGTTCTCCAATAGATTTTGATCAATAAGTTCTCTATCTGTTGATTTGTATCCGCTTAATTTTTAATTGTATATCTTCTCTCATGTTTGTAATTCACTGCATAGCTATTGTTTTCACTAGAGAGACTTCTACGGTATCCCATGTTATATGCTATAATTAAATGATATAAGAATGTATTAAATAACTTTGTGTGTTCACTTTTTATGTTCATGAAATAAATCAGAATTTTGTTGATCATAGTTGTAATTTTTAATATCCGGTATAAATGCGTTTTTCTATAAGCAGTTCTATCTGCACTTAAATACTGATTTTCGTGCATTGATCATAAATGTATAATATTTTGTAAAATCATTTGATTTATCCTGACTAGCATCAGTAGTAAGCCTAAATAGCCGGAGAGGGGACTAAATTGAGCTACCAGCATATAGTCTCTATACAGTTGAATATATTTATGAATTAGCACATTATTGGTTATATGATAAAAGATTTTTACATTTCCGAATAGGTCTATATTTGTTATCTAATCGAACGATTGTTTATCTATTTAATGGACGTTATATGTCTTATGTTAGTACTAATTAAGATGTATTATATGTATTGATATACTTCATAATTGAAAAATAGTAATTTTTTGCCTGGTACCATTCTTTCATTACTAACGTCATTAATTATTCTAAGCGCTAGAAATATTTCATCACAAATAATGTAAGTGATCAATGAAAGCGTTTTGAATGTGTAAAAAGACGGAAAATTTTACATAAAGAAAACTGGAAGCCCATCATTCCTGACTTTAGGACCAGGGAAGAAGCGCATCTAGAAGCATCAATTCGATCGATGGGTGCAATACAGTTTGCAGGCGTCAGCAGTTCTTACAGATAACCAGGAGCGTTCCCGTACAGGCATTTGTGCGCCAGACACTGTACCTTACACAGTATGAGTTCGAGTGTCTGGTGCACAAATACTGTATGCGCAGTTTATTCAGAATGGGTAGTCAATGTAACTTTGAAATGTGAGCAGACGTCGGTTAGGCGCTTGACAAACCGGACACAACCGTTCTGAATGTCGTTGAAGGTGTTTTGAAGGTTGTTTTACACATCCAATATAGACGAAATTACAATAGTCTAGCACTGAAAAAATAAATACACCAATGACAAATTTACAATTCGCTTAATCAATGAAGGATTTCATGCGAACCAGATTGGAAAGATATAGAAAATCCTTTTTGTACAAATTGAAAATGGGATGCATCAAACTAATTGACACTATTATAATGAAGATCAGTAACTATGGAGACTATATACATATACAGAAATTAACATTTGAATGTCTGTATGTACATTATTATCGCACTGTTTACTTGTTAAAATACTGATTTAGTTATTTGGAACAGCTGTATTTATTTTTATTGTTTGGCATCAAGTTACGTTTTGCTTTATTCCGAGGTTAACTATTACAAGATTAAAGTTCATGATGCATTCTACATTTATTCTTGGAATTGCTAACCTAGGATTAATGCTATTCTAGTTTATTTTATTTGTGATTGGGTTAAAATAAAAAATTGGGATAATTTAATACATGTGCAAAATATGTCCTAAAATAAAAAAATAATAGTAATAGATATATAAGATAGATAGATAGATAAAAATAAATACAATGAGTAGAGGAAATGAAATTTGAACAAAAATATCATAATCAAGGAACCGTTTATAACTTAACAAAATATATAAAGCTTTAGAAAACAAATGTAAACATTTTTTTTATTAATGATGTGCACTAATTTTAAACTTGAACAACAATTTTTTTATATGAAATATAAAACAAACAAACTAGCTGTATTAGAATTGCATAATATTGATGACCGTGGCACTGTTCAAGTATTATGTAACGCTAAGCGGGGTGTTTTGTCAAGAGATGTGGTGCGTTATGGAGGAGGGGGGCACGTTGTGGGCATTTAGATGAAATGTACGTAAGTTTGTGAAAAAATTAGATTTTGTTATTATTAGGTCCGCAGATCAATTCTTAAAATTTAAAAAAATTGCTGACATGAGTTGTTGCATGTGCATTAATGTAATTAAATATTATTTTCTCCCCGGCCCATTGGCCATAATGCAAAGCAAAAAACGAAAGTCTCAAAGTTGATCTCTTCACAGAATATGACCGCAGAGTAATTGTTATCCATCCCTGTTTGTTCGTCTTTCGCTTAATCCGGCAATTTTCACAAAATCGGCACAATCATAGTAATTACCTAGTACGCTGTCTTACCTTAAGATTTGGTTTGATCATTTATTCATGCTTTATTACATAAAAAAGTTTTTTTTACCAAGAAAAACCTATATATCACACGTGTGATATATAGGTTTGTTAATAAAAGTTTACTTCTCATTGTATTTTGAGTTAATTATATTATAATAAAATAGAGTGGCAAAATTTATTTATTTATTATAATTGTACTTTTTTATAAATATTTATTTTAAGGCCTAGACGAGTCCAAAAAATATTTATAACTGTTATACGATTATAAAATAAATAGCCTAGATATCCGCATAGATGTAAAGGTAATCATATTTAAACTCTATTATGAAAAAACTAGTTAATTACCTGCCTTAATTACATAATTAAACATATTCAAAATATTTCCATGCTGTCACGTGATCAGGCATGACTGCAATTAGAAAATTTTAATGAAATAATAATCACTAGAAAATTGTAGAAAACAATAAAAAACACGTTTTAAAAAAAATTATATACATTACTTAGAAATGTCATTTACGCGCCTATCCTATATAAATATAGTTAAATTATTTATTTATGACCTTAAGAAAATAATTTTGCGTTTGTTCAGACTAAATTTTCATTTGATATTTACTGCTTTGTCAACAGCGCACTTATTAAAAATGGATCTAAATATAATAATATTTAATGAATTATAAATATTTATAATACATTATATACATACATTTACAGTATACTCACGATCTTACACGATTGTGATTGTGTACACGTATACACTAACTTAGTAATAGTCAACTTATATCATACTATCAGTATTAAATCAAATTGTTAAAATATTATTTCAACTTTCATATCAGTCATTGACATTGACATTGTTTAAAACATTTCCATATTATATTAAAATATATAAAAAGCATCACTGAGTTATAAGAATGATAGTCTTATAGTCAATAATTATATTAATAGATTATATTAGTCTATAATTATTAATCTTATACTCTAGATTAATAATTTTAGACTAATGTTTAATATAATCTATAAATATAATTATTGACTATAAGACTATCATTCTTATAACTCAGTAATGCTTTATATATATATTTATATATATTAATATAATATGGAAATGTTTTAAACAATGTCAATGACTGATATGAAAGTTGAAATAATATTTTAATAATTTGATTAAGATTATTAAGAAATAAAAATTACAGTATTGTACATAGAACATAGAATTGTAAAGTACTACTTAATTTAGTCATTTTATTGGTGGGGTATGGTCTTCTGATAAGTCCTAATATGGACAAAATGGTGCTGTACAGATATCACTACCATTTACAATGAATATACTTTACAGTAATATATTTTAAAGGTTTCATTTAATTGTGTTTTTTAATTTTTTTTATAGATTATAGTCTACTAGACTATATAGTCTAACATAATAGTATAACAAATGTTACATATTTTACAAAATAAACATTTAATTAATTAACTGTATATAAATAGATTATATATATATATATATACAAAAATATTTAAGCATATCAAGTTTCAAAATATTAAAAAAATTAAATTAGGTTCTTTATAATGTAGATATGTACATTCACCATTTCAATAAACCATATAATTAAAATAATTAAAAAAGAAGCATAAGAATTTCTTAGGGATCATTATTTTTTTTCATAAAATACTTTTAATAGTGCAACATTTTTATAACAATGTTAAAATAATATTCAATTGTTATCAATATCAATTAATTAATAAAATTTTCAGTTTTTTTTAAAGAATATTTTTCTGTTCAGATTGATATTTTCAGTTCCCCATTTTTTTATGTTTCTAGTAAGATTTAGTGAAGTTTAGGAGACACCTTTGTGTATATGATTTTGTGACTCACTCTCTGATAATTCAATTGCATTACTGATAATTATGCCAAAAATAAGTAGTAAATAAATATGCATTTATGTATATTTCAAATTATAATATTCAATTATTTTTTGTCATTATCTATTTTGTATTATTTTTGTATTATACTAAGATTAGTAGGATTTTTGTTAACTTTTTTTCTTTGATTGATACTATAATACATTATCATTTAGCAAAATTTCAAGCTATCTAAAATATAGTTTAATATTAACCCTTTGAACCCGCCAAGCCGATATATCGGCTTATACATATAACAATATAACCCGACGAGCCGATATATTGGCTTATACATATAACAATATAACCCGACGAGCCGATATTTTGGCTTTGACACATTTGTTTACCTTTTATGAAATACTATATATTGATTCTAAAACAGGCAAGTTATAAGCGTCTAACTAATCATGAAGAATTATTCTCTTGCTTCTCATTGGCGCAGGATACACATGTAACTCTACTAACTAGGTAGTTGCATCTGTCTGAAAACAATCAAACTTTACGAGATTTACTCTGGTTTTCTTTGCTTCATTATTTGATTACAATGTGTACATCGAGGTACTAGATTTCAGTGATTCATTCTTACATTATTTCGCAGACTTTCTTTGCAATTGGATTATTATTAGTCATGGCCAAGCGGTACACAGCTCAGGAAGCCGCGAATTTAATTGCAAATAGTGATAGTGAAGAGGATATTGGACATGATAATTATAATTATAGTGATGATTTGGAGTCAGAATCCGACAGTGAATCATCTTCTGATGATAACCTAGATTCCCCAGAGGGCAGGGCATCAGATGACGGAGTTCAGATGGCAGACAGCAGAGGCAGGGGCCAGATTAGGACTAGACGAGGGCAAGGCAGACATGGTAATGCTAGAGCCGGACGTGGCCATGGTAATGCAGGAGCTCGACTTGGACGTGGCCGTGGTAATGCACTCGTTTTGAATGAGTGGGATCGTGATCCAGCTAATCATATTGAACCTGCATTCAATCCAACTGCACATCCAGGCACCAGAAACCTACCTCCTCATTTTCAAAATGATACTACTGTGAAAGAATGTCTAGAACTATTTTGGACAGAGACTATTTGGCAGTTACTTGTGGATGAGACTAATCAACAGGCACAGTATGTGAAAACTGAGAAACCAGATAATTATTGCGCAAAAAACTTTACACTTGTAAATGTACCAGAGATGAAAGCCTTTTTCAGAGTCAGAATTGCAATGGAGATGCTAATTCATAAATCACGTTATGCGGATTACTGGCGTACAAAAGACTGTCTGCTCACTGAGACACCAGGTTTCTCTAAAGTGTTTACACATGATAGATTCCTCGCCATATGGACATTTCTCCACTGTGTTGATGAAAATGATGCACACTTAGACAAAAATGACAAAATATATAAGGTGAGGCCTATTCTAAATTACATTTTGAATATGTTTAGACATTACTACGTGCCTACGCAAGAGTTGTCACTTGACGAAGGCATGATTCCGATGAAAAATCGCATTGCGATAAGGCAGTACATAAAAAATAAACCCATAAAGTGGGGAATAAAGTCATTCATACTGTGCGAAAGTTCTACTGGATATATAGTGAATGCAGATATCTACACTGGTAAAGACGACAATGCAAACATCATCGCTGATATCGGCATTACTGGAAATTTAGTTGTGAACCTCACTTCTCATTACCGTCAACAAAACTATTGCGTATACATGGATCGCTTTTATTCTGCAGTGGGACTATTCGAACATCAGCTAAACCAAGGTATTCTGTCTTGTGGAACAATTATGAAGGGTAGAAATAGATATCCAAAAACTTTATATAAGAAGAAAATGAACAAAGGAACAAGTGAAATACTTTACAATGGAAAAGTTGCCGCAATTGTTTGGGGCGATAAAAAGCCAATCTACTTTCTGACCACAACACACATCTCTGAACCAGAGGCAACAGTTCTCAGGTATGATCCGGAAACAAAGACTAGAGTAGATGTTTCATGCCCTAAACCTGTGAAGTCATACAACCATTTCATGGGTGGCACAGACAAAAACGACCAAATGACTAAACTTCACAAGTGTCGCCGCCATTATCATTGGCCACGTAGACTTATGATAAAATTATTCATGTGGTCTACGTATAACTCGTATGTGATTCATGGAACACTTGTGCCACACATGGTACAGGGTAAACGATCTCTTACATTCAATGCATACATAGAAGGATTGTGTATTGAACTGGTGGCTGGTTACCGTAAACCTGTTGTAACACCACGTGGGCGAAAAGCTGACCATGAGCATACCCATCTACAGAATGTGGTCGACACACCCCTGCATTTAGTAGAGAGAGCTGTAGAGGCAACCGGAAATAACAAATAACATTCTGGTAGACTTGGTGTCAACAGCCTCAATGCTATTCAGAATGTCAAATATGACCTAACAGCTGCAGGCAAATCGTCCATCGCTTTTTTCTCTCAAACAAACATTGCATATGATCCTGTCAACCCAGCTTTATCTAGAAAAATGTTATCTGCATATAGTCAATATCAAAATGATTTGGAGAAGGCAAAGCATGAGAGGGAAGAGAAAATCTTGAACCTTGCAATAAAAAAGAATAAAATTCTTTCCAAGAAAAAGGATAAGGAATTGTCGATGCAATCTGCTATGAAAGCAAGAAGTCATCACCAGCGTTTGTTGAAAAGAAATATTAAATAATTTTTTCATGTGTACATATTATAGTACATCTTATACATGTTTGAATATTTGAATTCTTGAGACTCCCTATGGGTTTAACGCATAGTCCATCCATACTTAATAATATGCTTATTTACATTTTAAATACTATCAATATGAATATTTACCTGATGATATTTTGGTTATTGATACTTACAAAAGAGTGGTTGATTACAAAAAAAAAATTCAGACCTTAACTAATTGTGGTTTTCATATTAATGATTCTAAATCCATTTTTCAGCCTACTAAAGTGATCAACTATTGCGGTCTTATCATTGATTTAAATAACTTTTTATTCTCTGTCCCAAGTGACTTAAGAGATAATTTATTACCTATGTTTGAAAGTGATCATACCTTGAATTATAAGGAAAAAGAGTGGATTTTGGGTTACCTAATATAATTTGGGTCTGCTTTATTTTCTAACTTTTGTTTTACAAACCTTAATTGTGACTTTTCTAGAATGTTTTTAATTGTTTTAACAGGGGTGAAAATTAAGCATGCCCGGTCACCAGTGGCGAATGCATTTAATTTCGGGCGATTTGATTCCTAAATCTAGGCGCCACATTGGCGAGTTGATATTCTAAAACAAGGTGTAGAGAAAATGTGTATTTTCTAATAATAGTCCGCTTAATATATAATA
>JAUZND010014486.1:0-27715 GCA_034780555.1 Coelogynopora nodosa | reverse complement strand
TGCCTCTCTACCTGTCTGTGTCTGCCTCTCTACCTGTCTGTATGTCTGCTTCTCTACCTGTCTGTATGTCTGCCTCTCCACCTGTCTGTATGTCTGCCTCTCTACCTCTCTGTATGTCTGCCTCTCTACCTCTCTGTATGTCTGCCTCTCTACCTGTCTGTATGTCTGCCTCTCTACCTGTCTGTATGTCTGCATCTCTATCTGTCTGTGTCTGCCTCTCTACCTGTTTGTGTCTGCATCTCTACCATTGTGTGTCTGCAGCTCTATCTGTCATTGATGGATAAATAAAATTATTTATTTGTTTATTTCAAAACTTTCGTATGTATCGTTTATCATCAGATAATGTATAGGCTGTCTATGCGTAGGTAGTTACATACGTCTTAAAATATTCATTTTACAACGACTCTAAAGGATTAGTCACCATTTTTTATTTATTATTTACATACGCTTGCATTCTATTGTCTGAAATTTTATCCACATCAATAAAACTAATCAACCAGTGAAGCATATACAACGTGTTACAGCAGCGACAGTAATTATATCGTTAAAAATGATATAAAAAAAGTGTATTGGTTAGTAAGATCAAAAATACACAACGTTTTATATGTTAATTTTGTTATGCTACAAAACTCATACTATGTAGAACTAGTTCGTTAGAAATAATTTGTTGCACTTTATAGATTATAAAGTGGCCTAGATTTGTGTGTTATGGGGTTGTATTATTTTTTCGCATACAGCTCATATTAAATTATTTATTTTTATCAACTTAATTATTTAATTGAACATTTTGTTACAAAACCAAATAGTTTATAATAATTTAATAGAGATTTTTAAGTAAATGTCAACACCTTTGTTTTCTAAGAGGAGTCATTTAACTTTTTTGTAATTCTTCCAGTACCCTTTTACAATTATTCGGTATTTAAAAAATAATTGTACGTTTTCAGAGACACCAAAAATTAAATTAAAAACATAAAAATAAAAAAACAGATATTTATATATGTATGTTTCTCGTTATATATAGATAATACAAAAATTACTATTTGGCAAAATACTGAAATTAGCTCATATTTGGTGGATGATTTTGATTTAATAAAAATGCACGTAAACACCTTGCCACTCCGACAGCCAAAAGTCAGGAGAACGGCCATCTGCTGGCACGCACCAATGGCACGGGACCTGACATCGGTTTCCGTGGCAACGGTGTACGCATAGACGGTCTCGACTCGCATCACGGGGGCGGGAGCAGCCTGCCGGTGGAGACACGATCCCATCTGAGTGGAATGTCGAGTGGGAACTCGGCTTCGCTGTACACACGGACCCACTTCAGTGGGACTTCTTCGGGGGGGCCGGTGGATCTGTTTCATCGACTTGCCTATCCCCGTAACCAGCTGCAGACGGAGGGTATTCTAGGTGCGATTGATTATTATAATTACCTGTTTCTATATTCTACTTTTGTCTGTTTAGAGTAGTATATATATGCATGAATTTGGAAAAAAAACATTTTTGTGTGTTCTATATATTTTTATTTGATTTATTATTATATTGTATTGTCGCTAGATATGGCTAGATGTAACTATGCTCTGTTTCTTCGAGAATTTAATTCACAAAAAGGAATTATGTATTATTAAAAATATTTATTATGATAATTGTAATAACAAACAAAAATATGTTACATTAAAATAAATTGATTGATTGTATTTGTAAATTTATCAATTTGTTATCCATTTGGCCCCACACACACTCGCCAATTCCAGATAAACGATATGTAGATATTTTTTAGCTAAAAAGCAAAATCCTTTCCCCCTTAAGACCCCTGTTAATGGTAAACAGCACACACAGGTTCTCTAAGAGTTATCAAGTTCAGCCAGTCGTTATTTTTGTTCCTGAGCAGGCAAGGGTGAGTTCGGCGAGATTTTCCTGGCCCGTGCCGTCAACATCCAGGAGGGCGAGGCCCAGTCCCTCGTCGTGGTGAAGACCCTGGTGTCCCGGGAACCTGGCTATGTGCACGAGTTCCACCGACAGATGGACATGTTCGCCAAACTGCACCACGACTATGTGGCCAAGCTGATGGGCCTCTGCCTCGAAATGGAGCCACAGTTCCTCATCATGGAGTACTGCGATTGGGTCAGTTGACGTCTTCTGTTTTCGTTGTTAACAGTTTCTATTAAAGGGGAACTGAAACTTTACAGTAAGTTTTGTAATACATTTAAAAAATTGAAACTGGAATAAAAATTCAATTTACAAGTTCTAACGATATTGTTACAGTTAAAATTTATGGCAATCCTAACAGCCAATAAGAGTACAACTTGTTTTGATTACGTGGCCGGAAAGAGGTGTTTTATGTACATTTATTGAATACAACAATAATTTTACATAAATAAAGTTATAATCGAATTTTTAGAGTTCATGTAGGTCACCCCTATGCAATAAATGTTTATTTAATGTAGTGAAAACACATACTATAGTGCAAATGAAAAAAAAATCTTATTTAACTAAATTTGGCGTATTTTGATTTTTAAAATATCAGTATTATTTTTCTCGTGTTTAACATATATGTATATACATCATTTAGCAATACTAGGCATATAAAAAACCTGAAAAGGATTATAAAAATCATTAATGAAATTTGGAAAAGATTTAAAAGTAAACTTCGCCAATGAGTATTTAAATAAATTATTATTTTATCGAACTATTTAGATTTATCTCTCTGCAATTTGAACATTTCTTTACGGTTTTAGGTAATGTTTAATCAAGCTACTGTTTTAAAGAATAATAACTTAGTTATACATATAATAGAATAGAATCCCACAGAGTTCTAATTCGCATGAATAACAGCAATTACCCCCACGCTAATCGAAGCCACCCCCATCTCTCCAGGGCGATCTGAAACAGTTCCTCTGCTGTATGCGCCAGGACCGCGCCAACGTCAAGATCCCACCCCTCACCCAGTCCCAGAAGATCACCATGTGCTCCCAGGTCGCCATGGCGATGGAACACCTGGCCAACCACCGCTGCGTCCATCGCGACCTTGCCGCCCGCAATGTCCTCCTCACGCAGGACCTCGACCTCAAGGTGACACTGCTCGGCCTGTCCCGGGACGTCTACGCGAGCGAGTACTCGCCGGTTCGCGAGCGGTTGGTCCCGCTGCGCTGGATGGCGCCAGAGGCACTGTTCCACGACGACTACTCGGCCAAGAGCGACGTCTGGTCCTACGGGGTCTTCGTGTGGGAGGTGTTCACACTGGGCGAGCTACCGCACAGTCGCCTCTCCGATCATGAGGTCCTCCAGGTAAGCCGGCACGTTTCAGAGTCCCGGATAGATTCAGTAACTTATTATTTCAAAAAATTTTCTTAATTTAAAAAATCATTATCATCATTTAAAACATTCTCTGATTTACATAGATTTTAAATTTTATTTTCGTTTTCAAAAATCAAATTTCTTAAGAAATGCAACAGAAAGTTTTTTATAAATACTTCACATTAATTCAATTAACTTTAACGTCCACTTTAGGCGGCCAAGAAAATGACGCTACGGCCCATCTCGCCTGCCCCGGCCTGCCCTGTCGAGTTGCACTCGATGCTCCAGCGCTGTTGGGCGGACAATCCGCGAGAGAGGCCCTCCTTCACTGAGATGTCGGTGCTGATGGGCGAGCTGACGGTGGATTCCGACGTCTGAACCTTAACAGACTTGAACTTAACAGAACTGCTGCTTATGCTTGTTTGAGAGGCACACGCACCGTACCACGGCGGGCCAGCCGCTCTATATACAGCATTATATCAAAACGACACTTTTCCGCCTGTGTTTGAATATTATTTATTCTGGGAATCCACTAGAAAAGTGCTTAATTTTGGTTTCAGACAAACAATGAGGATTTAATCCTCTAGTATATTATTATGTGTGTTTATTTTAGATAATCTGACCGCATTAAGGATAATTTTAAAAGTGTCAATGTTGATCACCGCGCGATCGGTATTTATTGCTTGTTTGTACATAACAAAAATGGTAGATTGATTCCAGAAAAAACTTTGAGTGTGTTGTCTTGTTTATAATGTTAAATATTTGAGTCTTTGTGTCTTTATGATTGTCTTCCACATTTGAGCATTTAACAATAATTGAAATTTATTTCTAGAAATCTTTAGTGACATGTTTGTCTGAGTCAAAATAGGATAACATGCTTTGTCTAAAATATTTTGCAACTTTTCGCTCCGTTAGTCTTAATTTTTATAAATATTATTTAAACCATGAAATTTACCTAGCCTTTGAAATGTAATGTATGCCGTGGTATGACTGAAGGCATGTTTGCATTTTTCTGTCAATTTTTGTAATTGAGCCCGACGCTTTCAGCTTTATGATAAGCCTCTTAAGTCTGAATTTAGTGGCATTAATGGTACCAATGTCAATGTCTATATATACATCTTGAATTCTACACATCTTCATATAAAACTTTATATACTGCTAATCAACCAAACAACACTGCTAATACAGTTTTGTACAAATACTGCTTGCAAATAGCCTTCACCCGTTTCCTGTTTCTATTGAAAATCTTTGTTTATACAAAAACTCCACTTTCAAATATAACCGTCACTTTTACAAGCTTAATATAACCTTTGTACATTAAATTTTTTAATAGACCATTTTACAAATTGTACATATACACCGCAAACACCAGCTATATATATATATATATTGACTGAATTTCTCATTCATCTTTATAAAGTTATTTATTGTCTTTGCTGATTTTGTACATATACTACAAGTATCGTGTGTACCCTTCAGAACCTTTATGCCTACGCACTTTAATATATTATTATCAATATTATAATTTGTTAAATTATTTCTCGCATCTCTCAGATTTTTCAGGAGCTGCATGTTCACTTTTCCGGTGGTATTATCAACTGAATTTTATATGTATACAGAGGAAGGATAAAAAGAGAGGTTGCTATATAGTGCTTATATTAAGTCAATTATTGTTTCACATCACTTTTCCTGATTTATCAACACTGGAATTAATGTTCTTTTATATATTCCAATATTTAGTTCTGTTTTGAACCTCTTTTTCGTCCTATCCTTCTTTCAGATTTTGCACAACATTACTGTATATAATTAATTTTACGTTATCATGAAGAGAAAATATTTGTAGCCATCCATATTGCATTTTTGTTTAATAATATATAATAATAAATATATTACCATATATTATTTAATTATATATATTAAAATATGATTTATCTCTAGTTAAAATACAACGTTTTATATATAAAAACTTTTTTTGTTATTAAAAAATTAATTTGACGTATGCTTTAAGTCTTAAATAATAAATAGTGCTATTTAATAATATTCTATACTTGAAGATGATTTAGATGCAGGTAATATTACTATATAATAACAAAATTTTACATTAACATATAGTTTAGTTTTTTTTAAATATATTAATGTATTGCAAGATAGCTTGAGATAGGTTTGACAAGTAGACATTTATAAATATATAGTTAAATTTCAAGTAGGATTTACTAAATCTATAACCACAAAGTACACTTTAAAAAAATCCTCTATAGGTTGAATGCAGCGTTTTAATAATTATTATTCTGCTGATTTTTTATTATTACGTATATCGAAGATATACAACATCTTTTACGTAACATTATATTATGAACATATAAATACATGTTGCTGATTATACTACTTATGTACTTTAAAACAAATTTTCATTTATAAATGACAGTTTTAATGTAACTACATATATTTATTAAAGAATCGATTGAAGTTGGTTGTTTCAAAAATAGATTGTTTCACTATTTTACGTCTTGGGTTATATTGAATTAATATTTTAAACAGATTAAATGTTGGTTGGAACTTAATAGATTTTTCATTTTAGTAGTATTAGAAAGTTAATCTAAAAAACTATTTCACGGGTTTAATTATTCTATTGATGCAGTCATAGTATTATTATTTCCAAGATAGCATTAAAATAATAATATAGGAGTTTATTTTATTGAAATTATTTCAAATATATGTGTTAATATTTGGGATTCTATTTAGGGGATAATTGTAAAAGTGCACTTTAATTTATAAATAGACTAATAAAATTAATTTATTTTCCACATTATATAAAACATTCCCATAATTTGCCGACTTTAGGATTTCAACTTGTCACTAATTTGAACTTTGTTTATAAGTATATTTCTATGCATATCTGTTTATTTATATTTAAAGATATTATACCAGAAAATACGACTCACCAAAAATAAATCATTTTTTAAATGTAGAGGAATTGTAAGTGAAAAATTAAATAAGTTATCATGTCAGTATAATTATATCGTATCTAATCTAATAAATCATATAATTAATAAAACTTCGACGGAAAGTTATGAAAACATTTTCTTATCCATTGAATAGTTGAAATATTGGCCGCTTAAATAAATACTAACATGTTGTAGAATTCTAATCAATGTTCTTGATATTTAAATATGCATATTATAGCATTTATATGTCTCATGTGCGTTTAAAGATTAACCTATTTATTTACTATAGTTGTTAAAAATAACTTATGGTTAATATTGCAAATATACACAATAAAATAGAGGTATTACATTTTAAATTTGAAGGGTTTGAAGGTCTACCATGATGGTCAATTTAAAAATTCTAGCTAAAATGACGAAGCCAAATTAAATGTATTCACTTAATTACCAACCAAGCACTTACAAATATGCACCTAATACATAATCATTTTCAAATATATATTGAATATCAGAACATGGTTAGAAAATTCACAACAACCTCAGGACATGTCCATCGTTAAAAGGATAAGGTAGGCAAAAGTGAAGTCATATTTACTAGAAATTAAATTGCTTTTTATTTGTATTGTGCTGAACACACATCATTAACAAATACAATAAATAAGGAAACAACGCTTTATATGTAGTGAGTACATATTTGAAATAATATAATCTTAATTAAAAATGTATGCAGAATATTGATATACAATAAATATAGTCATTAATGTAGTCATAAATTCATTTAAAGTAAAAGTACAGTTAACTATTATACATAATAATAACACATATAAATATACGCATAATAGCTAAAAAATCAAAACAAAAAGAATAGTCGCGTTATGGTTCGAGTCGTTGATTACAAAAATATATACCGTATCTATATTTAATTTTTATCAAGTGTTTACACATCTAACTTTTAATGCCCTACAAAATCTCTTTTCAAGTTAGAATTTAATTTATGTAAATTTAGCATTTAACAAAAACAGATTTAGGAGATATTTTGAAGGCTAAAGCCGTTAATAAATAAGAGTACAAGTTTACACATTTCTTCCTTCTGGAACCTTCTTTACTTTCCCTTCTTCTTTTTCTTGGGCTGGCGTTTCTTAGTCTTCTGATCAACCAACATCTGTGCCTGCTTCTTAAGAGCGGCTCGAGTGAGGACCTCGCCTTCGTCGTCGCCGCTTTCCTCCTCGTCTGAAGTGAGAATAGAAGCGTACGACGCGTGAATCAACTAATACAATGCCCCAATGAAAATGCCCTCCCCGGCCTCCTATGTAAAGGGGCTCTCTAATATTTTACATGCAATATGCAAAACTAAGGTCGTCTGTATTGATTACCATTGTTTTGTACATGCATGTACATGTATGTACAAAGCATTGAACAATACCAACATTTATTTAATCAATAATAATTAATATGTCATCGTCAATGTATCAATCAATTGGATTAGCTTCAAGATTTGTTAGGGTAAAATATTTTTACACTTATTATATGGTATTTCATGAGTTTTTTATATGTATGAAATTGTACTATTATAGTCTATCTGAGAGATATTAAACAGTAGGTGTATAATTGTTAACATTATGCTGAATACCTTAATTTTATAATTATTGTTTGTAATAAAGATGTTGTCCTAAGTATGGATTTATGTACAAACATCTGGAACACCCTGAACATATTACCAATAAGTAATTATTATTAGATGGGATACAATGACTATCACAAATAGTGTAAATAAATCAGAAGTTGTCCTCAGAGAAAACTATTATACAATCTATACATTTTAAAAACATCTCTAATTTTTAGTCAATTTTCCAAATAAAGAAAGACAAAGAACGCATAATAGAAAAATGTTTTGTAACAGTTGTATGCTGTCGTATTTTAGTATTTGCAAAACATATTAAGGCAGGTCAATTTGTTTTAGTATCCACAGATTCCCACAATATAACTAGTTAATAGATAACATCAATCAATTCACCGCAGTCGGCTAGGCATAGAAGTCATTCTTGAACTTGCTTGAAGTATTTAAATTTTATTTAATTATAATTTTAATACATTTTTAAGAATTAAAGTTGCTATTGAATGAATATACGGTAAGTTAATTATAAAATATTAAGCAACATCTAAAGTAGTAAGCGTGATGGTAAAATTTAATTATTACATGGGTATATATTAATATGCAATATATTAATATGCAATTTATCAATTTGATTGCTAAAAAGTAATAACACAAAACAACATATGTGACGAAATACATAAACACAATAATATAATATTTGAGACATTTGAATTCAAACGTAAATTAATCAATATATAAAGGTCATTATTATAATATACATATAAATGATTTTATGGTGAATATATATATATATATATAGGCTACAAAAGAAAATGTTTTAGATATATTCAGTGAAGATGTAAAAATACCCACAGTTGGGAAACGGTTTAAAATTCGGTTCTTGATTGAATAAAATAATGAAAAGGAATAGAGAACTCCATATTAATATATATATATATAGGTCATATCCAAATACAATTCCACAGTTATGAGTAGAGCACCATGCAATAAAAAATATAAACATATAGAACAGATTCATATACTTGAATAAAACATGCTGAATGTGGATAAACATTTAAATGTGGTAACGTGTGGTAAATAGAATAAAGAATGACGGTGTGCGGTATGCATGGCAACAGAGAAATACCACCGTAATACTTAATTGAATAAATATTCTTTTGCGCAAGTATTGGAAATGATTTTTTCTTACCAAATAATGCTCGTGGACCTATAATAATATTATAGTAATATTATATAATAATACCCCAAATAAAACAATACTGCTAATGTAAGATTTCATTTGAGAGAATGTACTTACAACATATACGCTTTACACTCAAGTAAACAAATAGAAGTAAATGATTTTTGATCTTTTCAAAACATCTTATTATTATTCAAGTATCTTTTTTAACAGCTAATAAAATGGAAATGTGGTAAAAGCAAATAAAATTATACATCCGATTATACATTATTTCACGGCAGTGAAGATGTCGACTTTTTGAGCCAGAGAAGACGTATTGACATTAAATTAGGTTTTATTTCTTAAATTTATTATCAACAAAATATAAAAATACTGAATCAACCAAACTAAAATGCCTTCTAAGGGCAATCGTTTTTGGCAATTAAATTTCTTAAACATGAGTTTCTATAAAAAATGATTGTATTACACATAACATTTTCAGGTGTTAAAAAAAATGAAACCACCAGCTTCAAAACTCCTCCCACATCTATAACACCAACTGGTTATTAACACACAGTGTTTATGTGATATGCATACAAAAATTATAAACACGATAGCGACATACGCAATATTGATAACCAACACGATACGGTTAAATGCAAAGTAAGATTTATTGGCAACCGAATTTTATTGCCCTTGATTTGAGGGAGATACATTACAAATAATTGCCTATACCGAAACAGAAAAAAAACCTCCCCTATGTATATCCGTTTCGATGTGTATGAATTATTACAGTCTACTAATGAAACAGTGGTATAGGCCTTCTTATCTCTCCAAATATCATTCATCCATTGCACTCCGCAGGGAAAAGATGTAATAAAAAGATAAAATATTGTTTCCACTTATTATTCATTATAAAATATGTGAATAAATATTATTTACCTTGATAAAAAGCGTGTCAGCTTTAAAGAGGATTCTTTTACTAGACTAAACAACTGAAGGTTACCTACATCACATAAAAGGGTTCCGAATTCAATACATAATACTTATAAAAATATTCCTTTTGTAAAAAAACTATAACCAATCAGTTAAAATTGATTCAACATTTTAATTTTTACCGTAAAACTAGCAATCATAAATAAAGGTCCAACTATAATGTAACTACTTGCAACGTGCTAACTCAATAGTAGCTAGCTTGTTTCTCGTTGTTTTGTAACAGTTGTAATTGTTGTTCAGTACTCACAATCCAGCTCGTAAGTGTTCAAATGATTTGCTATTAAAGTGATTCCTGTTTTCTTTTGCATCGTCATGCATTTGCCGCACCAATATAGATTAACGAAAACAAATCAGAAAGTTCCGCTGTAAAGCAGGTCGACTACCAATATATTACATATTTATATCAAAGACTTCGATATAGTAACATGGCTCTGCGGAGGTCACAGCCAATCAGCAAACGGTCTTAAATCGTTGTAAACCAGATATGGAGGGTCACTTGTATATATAGAGGGGGACGAAAAATTGTCTACCCTCGGGGATTCATTTAAAATAATATTTTCTGATTTCGCTTCCTGTCATTATTATCTGGTAAAAATACAAATACAATGAGCATTCATCTCTGTGTGACTAACGTTACTTGCTGATTATATAAATTTACTTTATACAATTTACTTTAAGTCAGTGTTGAGGGCATACTGATCCAGATAATTGCTTTTGATTATTAATAATAAACTTACGTGCCAAAGATATTGTTTAGAATACATATCTAAAAATTTCATGTGAATTGGATCCTTTTTTAAATAAATTACGTCAAATAGAAAATGTTGAATATGTTTAGCCATCTCTGGGGTCCTACTGTTTATGGATAAATACGAAGAACGAAAAAATTGATAAAACAGAGAACACATCAAGACTGATGCAAATTTCAAAATCAATAGAAACTTATTAACACGTTTGCACAATTCAAGCAGGCAAATCAACTTATATTTTCAGTATATAATGCATTCATAAATCTAGTTTGATTATCTAATTAACAATAAAAAGTTATTAAAAAAAATTAAATCATTACACTAGTGAATATTCTTGGTTTGATTAAAAAAAAAACTATATAGTGGGTTAAAAAATTGCTGTTAAGTATTCAAATCAAAATGATAATATTAACCCGGCCATATCAATGTCATATACACGACTATGAAAACAAAAGCACACATAAACGTACCATCATAAACGTTATCCTTTTGTTGCGTTGGGAGTTTAATACGCGTGTTGTGCTGGGGGAGTTTGGACTCAACTTGCACGTGGAACTAAGTGGAGTTGTATAAGAAAAAGATTGTGACACAATAGGATTAGATCAGATCAAGGCACACACAGCTGAGCAGCGGCAGCAGCAGCACACACAGTTCATGAGGACATAAATATTGGAATGAAGGACAACTAAAATAGGTTTCAAGGTGTACATATTGAGGTGAACTATTAAACGTTTTCAAATGGGTGCATTATTTATACTATAGAGACTCACCAAAAGGTATGGCGGACCAAAGGGTTCAGTGTGGAAACCTCTAAGATTTACGATTTAAATAAAGTTTACCTTGCATACCTCGACGTCTGCAAGGTTTACCTGGTAAATCTCTAAAATTTACAATTTAAACGAGGTATACCTTGCAGACCTCGAGGAAAACCTGGCAGATCTCAAGGTAAACCCTGCAGACCTAGAGGTAAACCTTACAGACTTTGAGTTAAACGAGGTAAACCTCGCAGACCTCGTTTAAATTGTAAATCTTGGAGATTTCCACTCTGAAACCTTTGGTCCGCCATACAAAAGGAGTGCTCAGTTACATATTGAAATTAAATTGTGTTGAATTTCATACTATCAAAATAATTCAATTTTGTTTTTAAGAGAAGAAATAAAGTGAAAATTAAAAAAAAAAAGTGTTATGTCAGGTTATGTCAGTTTTTTAGTCTGCAAAATTAATGAACGGTGTACGAAAACTTTGTTTGTTATTCTACTCTTTAGCATATTCCAATTGCGAATAATATTGGTAAAAGTCAATCAAAGTGTGCCTACAACTAACACGGTAACGCAACGTTGTTCAACAAACAGTTGATTTGCATATAATGTATTTATAATGACAAATACAAATTTCAAAAACGTGTGATCTTGAGAGAGAAGTATACTACATATGTGTGAGATACTTTGGTGATTACTTATCCCACATATATTAAACACGCTTTTTTTAAATAGATAAAATGAATTTATTTCAACGCTGTACTGTCAAAATGTTGATAGTAGAGTATTCATGCGTGTTCATGACATGTAAGAGAATTTTATATATTTAATGATACAATTATTATCACATATTTCACACAATAGGTTTTTTATTGCAAATAAACTTTTTATAGTGGATATTAATTTTTATTGATATTACCCTACATTAAAAAGTTGAAATCGTTTGCAGGAGAAATGCAGATACTATAGCCTATCTACCTGATTTATAATTAAATATCTATGGATTGAACTTGCCATTTTAAACCATATAAATAAATCATAGGTAAATTAAAACAAGGGAATTTTTTTCAATAAGATGGACAATAATACTATTACATTGAAATTATATATAGCAACGCAAAAAATATATACTAAAGTGAGAACTGCACTCTATGTTGTTGAAAAGATAACGTTGTATTATATATACCGTTAAAATTATTAACCATAATAATATAACTTATTTAACAAGACAACATTGGTACTTATATAATTTAGTTATGCAAAATATAGGTTACAATGCGTATTAAAATATGTTTTAAGAAATAGTGAAAATATATGTTTGCAAATATTAATCAATTTACACAGTGCTATACGAGTAGACATTATCACTTTGTTCAAAACATAAATATAACATCTAAAATCCTCCATCCGCCAATTAACCTGTGTTTAACATAGCAAAAGTTGAATTAAGAAAATAGAACAACAAAAATAACAGCTTCATTTAAATTTATGTTTTTTATTATACGTTTATTTATTTTTCAATTAAACCCTCGAATCAATTCTTACATCGCGTTACATTTTACTCTTATAAGTGACATCGGAGCATCATTTAATAATAAAAATATATCCACAAACATGTAGCAAACAGTTTTAAAAAAATTAATAATTGCAATTTAATATAAAAAATATTATTTAATTATTTCTTATAAGTCCACGGGCTTATAAACATCTATATATGATTAAACTAGTTATAATTTAGTGCGCAAATATAACATTTGATAACGAAAGATTGAAAAACGTAACTTTAACTGGATGTTTAATATAATACATCTGGCGAGCTAGACCAGCAACCAGCTATTGAACACTTAATAACGAAACAAACAATTCACTATTCTCGCTCACCGAATCCGGAGGTGTAATTATTTGCATTTTCTATCGGAAATAAATAGCAGCATAATACATTGGAAATATTAATAAGATAAAAAGAACATATTCCATGCATTTCAGGCCAGAAACAATTTTAATGTGTATTATTGTAAAAAATAATAGTGCTCAAAAACCTGTACTACTGAATAGTAGTATAAAATAATGTGTTTAATTTTAATCATACAGATGTTGCGTTACTATGTAATAAAACAATAATTTTAAATGTATAAAAATTATGTAGAATACTAGTTAATTGACATAATTTTTTTTAATATTCTTACATGATTAGTAACTATAATAAAATATTACAAAAAATTAAAATAGCAAAGTCGTAATTAATAGGCATTATATTTTTAACATTTTTGCTTTAAACATGCCCGTTGAAATAGTAAAAATGCTATTGCTTAATATCTAATCAATTATAACAATCAAATTATGTATATAAAACTTTAAAAATAAGTGTTTTTAATATTCAATAGATACACATATAAATATATTAACAATTGGATAATAAATAATAGACTTTTTTTTTCTCCTAAAATTAAGGGATACGATGTCTAATTTTTCAAAAAAAAGGAAAATGTTTTGGAATTTAAAGGTGCATAAATTGTTTTTAGACTCGAAATACAATTAAATACATAGAATATTAATACTAACTATTACAATTGGATCGGTTTTCTACTCGTAACTAACATATAAGAGAGCTGCATACAATAGGTGTAGAACAGGATGGATAAGCGAGCTATAGTCATCATAAATACTAAATTCATGTTTCGTGTAAAAAATTGAACTAATAATTGAATAATGCTATCTATAATATCGATACATAAAGTCCACCCCCCACCCCAAGCCCCAAGACGCAGGTGAGACAGTCCACAAGTGTGTATGTGAACCTAAATACCAAATAAAGGTAATCTCACCTCCTCCTCGTGCATCCGGCGAATCTGCTCCTTCACCTCCTCATCGTTAAGGTTGAGGTCCTGCAGCAGCTTCAACATCTTCTCCTCACACTTGCTCAGCAAGTCCAGAACATACTCATCCGAGGCTGCGCTCACTTGGGCCTGCAACAGGCGGATCGGTTCACATCTCGAGTTAATTATAGATTTGGTGAAACCTTTTAAAAGGTGCACGATTTTATAGTGACGTATTTTTACATATAAAATCATTTTCTTCAACAGTTTAATTTCATTTCAGGATGATCTTTGTTGAAAGCCTCAGTAAAAGTTAATGCGCCAACACAGTATAACAGAAATATTAGTCGTAATCAAAATTATATAATGAATAAACCTGTGACATATGGCTAATTTTTCTCACTTTTAAGAATAAAAAAACTTCTTTTTGCAAAGCTTAAAAAACAATTATTTTAATTTATATTTTGAATTTTGAGTACCTTTTTGAGACTAATAAGCGCTGTAAAATAAATTCTATTTCAGCAAATTAAAAAGTGAAGCAATGCATGACCAAAAACCGTATAATGTCTCGAAATAGAATGTTTAGTTGTTTTTAAGATCATAAAAATAATAAAAACCACTAAATTTATTTTGACAAAGCATTAGGCATTTTTAAACTTTTGTATATTAAAGAAAGTGACGAAAATCATACTTAGCTTCATATAAACTTTAGACAATCATTATTAACTTAACTGATCATGATCATATTAAAATATGCATTTCTTATATAAATGTTCAATCTTCGAGTAGGTATTCTTTAAATTATATTTATTGTAAATTGTCACAGAAGCCCAACATGAGTATAACGGCCATATTTTAAAACATTTGAAGTATATACCAAACGAATCAGAGTGAACTGTAGCCTGGTATACCTGCGGTGCTCCTCCCTTCTGCGCCTTGATGTGAGACAGCTTCTCCGAGAGATGCTCTACTCCCGACTTGCACTGCACCAGCACCTTGCTCGCCCGATCAAGCCGGTCCTGAATGCTGTCCCGTCGCGACTCCTCCTCCTCCAAGCTCTTCTGATACTGTTCCAGGATGCGCTCCCCGCTACACGTACACACACCGCGACCAACACAGAAGACAACATTTAGCTCTTTGTAATTGTGTTCGGTGCTGCTAACCGTTTTACAAGCATTCTACGTTATTTATGAGAGAATTAATTATAGTTAATATTTAAACTTTTGTGTTTATTCACGGCAATTGTAAAAATATGATAATGCAGTTCGAAAAGTAAAAATCATAATAGTTATTGAACAACTTGAATAATATGTCTCTCTTTATCAATTTGTATTTGATCAACAAAAATAACACAACATTTAAAATGTAATGATATACTTTCTCAATTATAAATATACTCTTTCGTTGGTAACAAACTTTATTCATAATCGGCAGTATTTATTTGCTTTATCAATTCGTTCTTTAGGGCCATACAACTTAAAATAATTATCTATGGTATGAAAGGTTTCTAGTTTTTTTTAATGAAATGCCAGGAGTTTGTTATACGTTTTTTAAAGAAGTGGCAATACAAAATCTAAAAACAGAAATATATGAATTTAAAGCTACTTCATGCACAGATTATTTTTTATAAAAATTATTATAATGCCACAATAATATAATATAATTATATTAAAAGTATTTATGTATTAACAGAATATTTGTTCAAACTTAGGTAATATACACTTAAATAAAACTACAACTGCATTTGAATCTACGATTGACACAGCCAGCATAGATAGCGGACAGGACAAGTTACCTGCTCAGCTTGGCCTCGCCCGAGTACTTCATCTCCTCCAGCTCTGACTGCAGAGCTTCCTTATCCTCCTTGAGCCTCTGAATCTGCCGTTCCGACTACGCCTTCAGGTTCTCCAGATGCTCCCGGGTGTTGCCCTGGTTCTCGAAGCGTTGGACCACCTCGTGCAAGTCCGATACCCCGGTGGCCTCCTTTATCTTCTTGAAGGCCTCCTCATAGGAGGAGATCCTCTGGGCCTGCTCCTCGCTGCCTGCAGCTGTCTTGCTGTCCACCAGGTCATCATTGGACAGAGAGCTGCGCTGGGCCTGCATACAAGTACAAGGTTATAGTAACTGATATGCTACACACATTAAAAAGATTTAAGAGGTATCGATATTTTTACAGTGTAATAATAAATACTATGTTTTCAAGATGTTGACATACTTTCATCCATATAATTTTAATTTGATCTGTATGTTTTGAAATTTATATAATTGTAATTTTGACATATCACCATCATATTCTAAAAACAATATTAGAACAATTAAATGTGTTTCTAGACAGGGTTCATACAGAATATTTGTACCAAAATTCCATACCTTTTCCAGGATTTCCAGACAATTTTGGTCAAAATTCCATGACCTTTTATGGGTAATATTAAAGGTCATTTATATAAAAAATTCATTAAAGCTTATATTTTTTTAATGGCCTCCATACCACCCCTTATCCCTTATAGCCATTCCATCTCCACCCTTTTATTTTAATAACAAAGATGAAAAATACAGAGTGCTTTAGCAAGAATTAAGGGTAATCACTACGATGTTACCAATGTTATAAAAGCAAAAATTTATTTCATTATCAATTATTTAGATACATTCGTAACTTTTACAAATATTTGTTTTAAATTAATCAATTTAGTAAGTTTTAATTTTATAGAAATGATAGTACCATAGAATAGTAGAAATATTGTTTTAATTTTGTTATAATAAATATAATGTTAGGAAAAAAAATTATAATTGACATATATAATTATTAATAATATTATTTTAAAAAAATAACATACAGTTATTTGTAGCTAATGTCACTTGTGCATAGTGTTGGCATTATAAATCCCAATTCATATAGTTTAATATATATATATATATATATAAATAAAACTGATCTCAGCATCATATTTCGAGGACATAAAGCTTACACAAACATTTAAAACAAGAAAACATACACTGGATCAGTAATTTACTAATTACAAAATATTGTTGACATATATTTATTGATTCTTCTTTGGAAGAAATGCTTGAATATGAAAAAGAAAAGCATGAATAAATAATAATTTAAAACTGTTTTAGTAATTAATGACATGTTACCTTAAAATTACAATTTAAGATAAAATGTAAACATAATCTTAATTAATCAAACAGAAAGAAAAGGAAAAATTGTTGATTCTAAACCAACATATATTATATAATTGTCTTCTGATTAACTGATTAATACTAATGTAATTATTAAAAAATGTATATTTAATAACATATTTAAAACTACCATATAATAAACATTAATTTGATAAATAGTTATCTATTATATAACTTATATTAAACCGAGGATAATTTTATGAATGAAAAAAATTAATAATACCGTACAAGCAATGTATTTTGTTTTTATCATAGCATTATCCTATTCAAAACTTTCCATAGTATAAATTCCACATAAATGTATATTGATTATACAATATTATTTATTTATATTCGGGCATATTTGTCAATTGCAATGGCCATGTAAGAAGTATTCAATTGTCCAACATGTTTAGTTTAGTAAACGTATAATATGCAACAAAAACAATCCAATAAACTGAGTCCATGTTTCGCATGAAATATAGCTATAAAGTAATTAAATATAAACAACATTTTCTAATGCTTTCAAAGCATTCTGAGAAATATTATATCGCAATCTATGATAGTTTTTTCTTAACTTTTTTATCAATAATAGTATCCGACCGTGCATTCGAAAGAACAATTCGAATTAATTTATATCATGGAGAGTTTCAACCTGCACTGATTGTATAGATCGCACTGATTATATAACGCATAATTGAATAGTAGGAATACTTACAATCCTCTTTTCAATCTTCTCATGCTGCAGCTTCTTCTCCTCGGCGACCTTCTTGAGGCTGGTCAGCTCCATCTCCCGCTCCTTTCGCTCTTTGTACACGATCAGCTCCTGCCGGTGAAGCTCCTCCTGCGCCTTGTCCCGACTGATCTGGGCATCGGTGTGCATCTGCTTGAGGTCTTCCACCTCCGCGCGACACCGCACGATCTCCGACTCCATCGAGTCCAGGGTGTTGCCGAAGGACATGTGCTCCTGCGTGCGTGTGGGAGAATAGGGAAGAGGGGTATCCAGGTGGTTAATTACGAATACACGTTTTTACTAACATAGTGATCACAATTTTTCAAGCAAAAAATAAAAGGAAATATTCGAGTAAATATTATCATATTTATATATGAAAAGTCAAACAAAGTAAAGTACATCAATAAATGTGGTCCAAAGACTCAGAAATATTGAGAAATTATAAAACAATACTTTTAGAAAAGCATGTCAGGTAGTCGACACATATTAGATAAAAGACAATAGTTTGATTGTGTTACAAATTAATTTAATTTCACCTCTTGCAATTTGGATTTGATCTGTTCGTAGGTTTTCCTAATGTGTTCAGCCTCGTTACACTTAAGATTAGCCTTGTCTAGCCGGTTCTCCAGGTCCCGCAGGTGTTGCCCTTCACGGTTGAGGCCTGCTTCGGTCGCCTCAATAGCATCCTGTTCCGCCTGAAAGTCTGATTGATTCTGCTGCAATTCTTTAACGCGATCCTGCTTTTGTCTAGTGACATCCCGTAAAGCGTTGAGCTTTTTCATTGTATCGCACACTTTGTAGTCCATTGTTTGAATGGCATCCTATGCAAAAGAAAGTGAAAGCATCATGAAAATATTCACACAAATACATATTTAAGTTTTACAATCAACCATACCTTTCCGGTTTTGTTTGACAAAGCGGCTCGCTCCTTTGGTCTATTTTGAAACGCCTGGTTGATGACATGATCATCAGCTGACATGCGATCACTAAATTCTTTGCGAAGATTTCCGTTTTCTCGTCGAAGTTCGGCAACTTTTTTCTTATTTTGGGTCATTGCATGACAGGAACTTTCATAGTACGCTTTGCGATCCCCCTCTATAAAGAGAATATACATATCCGAAGCCATTACATACAAGTATTAAAAGGAATAGACAGATTTCAATTGCCTAATAAAGATCATATATTCAATTAAATGTTAGTGTTAAGAGTTTTTATATTTTTATAACATGTTTTCAACAACTTATGTGATGAAATTAAAAAAGTCCTAATAAAACTCGTTTTCATATAATAAATTGTTTACATGAATTACATAATAACTACTTATTTAAAAAGTCAAACTACTTTAATTGATAAAAGTATAGTATTTATTTGACTCAACTTATTACATGTTTTTTTCAAAATAATAATTAAATTGCATTAAATTTAAAAATAGTTGATAGCACACAAAAAGCAATTCACAAAATATAATATGTTGTTTTTATATACATGAAAAACGCAGTTAGTCTAATTCTGATATTCTATTCAGAATAACTTTTAAAATTTTCTTCATATAAACCTTTATATAGTTGAAAGAAAACATTAATTTCTTAGCAACTACTTTTGATGAAGAGTTAAAGATGAAACATTAAATATACTATATGAAAATATATATGTAATATAATAATTATATATTTTATTGTATTGTACAAATAATTACATGTTGCATCGTTGAAATATATATAAATATTTATTTATCATATCATATCATAGATTTGAGTCAGAAATATTGTAATAATATATAACAATGTAATTTTATAAGTTTTATATATCTCTTCCATTTATTTTATAATTATTTTCTATACACATTTGTCTATTGTACTATTAAATTATATTAAAATTAATATTGAATTAAGGGATTCACTAAATACTTCATTCAGTATCTATTCAGCAATTAAAACATTTATAATAAATTTATTAAAATTAAATATTTCATTATTTACACTATGTATAAAAAATAGACTGATATTAAAAATATTTATACAATATGCCGCAAACTGCTCATTGTTAAATCAAAAACATTTTTGATCACAATATAAATAATTGTGTTACTAATTGTAAATAATTGTGGTTTTTTGCTGGTGGATATCCCCAAATTATTACCTCTGATGTTACTATGCAACTTACTGTTTTTGACAATTTGTTTAGTTGTTTTAATAAACACTACTTGTAATACGGATATCAGTAGGGAGATTAGGGTACCTGGTGAGAGCTGAATAACTAGAAACTGGTAGTGCTCTGTTTCTGTGCTTAATGCTTACTTATTATCAATATCCAAGAATTTTCCAATTAATTATGATAAAATAATTTGATTTTTTTAATATATTATAATAGTCAAACATAGACTATGAACCTTATGCATAGTTCCTGATTCTGCTAAAATTATATTTATTTTTAATTAATAGTAATAAAAAAAAATACTATTTTAAATCCAGTTTATATTATAATATAATTGATATTTAATAATATTGTCTTTTGTCATGAATTAAAAATTTAATTTCAACATAAAATATCTATATATTTATTATGGATATAATATTATAGATAGATATAGATAGCAATTTATGTTTTGGATAATTTTAGGATGAAAATATATTTTTATTTTAAGATAAAATTCTTTCTAAAACTCAAACAAAAAATGAGTAAATGGTTGTGAAAGATCGTAAAATCTTAAAAATAAGAAAATAGTATTGTTTTTATTATTAAATAAATGTTAAAACATTATTAATAAAAAATGTAATGGTAATATATTTATATCTAAGTATTGAATAAAATAAAATGATATATAAAAAGTAGTTAAAAGGTAATGTATTTACATCAGAAAACAAAATAATTATTTTTATTATTAAAATAATTATTTATGTATTTTAACTACTAGATAGTGTATAATATATGTATTCAATAATCTAGTGAGAGATACAAGATTAAACATTTAATATTGTACATAATATTATGATATTGTACATATTATTATCATAGTGATATAAATGGTACTAATGAAGAGGAAAACATATTAAAATTATTCTGTAATATTATTAGAATAACGAAAATTTAATATGTGGGTTATCATGGAAATATTAAATGAAAATATATTAATCTGTACATAACTACTTAAATAATAACTATAAAATATTTAATTTAAATAATATTTATAAAAGTATTTATAATAAATTAAAAGTTAATAGCATACACTTTAAAAGCTAATGTATTACAATAGGATTATACATTTTCATTTATATTTCTTAAAAGAAATAAGTATTTTTGTTTACATAAATAATTGCTGTATACTATCAGAAAATATTAAATACATATTTTAAAAATCTAATATGTATTTACTGTATTCAATATTAAATTATGAAATGTTGAAAAAATTTATAAATAATTAAAAAGTGATATGATTAGTGTATACTTAAAAATGTTGAAACTAGTAAGAAATAAGGAGTATATATTTTTTGTTTTTAATAATACTGAATAAGGAACATAATTATATTTTAATTAATGTACAGATTATAAAGATTATAAGATTAAAAGCTTATAAATTGTAAATAGATATATATTGATAAAAATTAGATATAATAAAATTAATTTTATAATACATAATTTTTATTAAAACAATATATAATTTTTATCAAAAAAATTAAAATATTGATAAAAATCATATATTACAAAATTATTTAATTATATATGCTAATATGTAATTTTTTTAATATTTTTTTAATAATATTTTTTAAAAATTTTTTTTAATAATATTTTTTAAAATATTTTATTTAATATATATTATAATAATTAATAATTAGTATTGAATAAGTTATTTACAAAAAAATTAAATATTTATAAATATTAATAAATAGATTATTGTATGATTTCATATAAAATAAATATGGTAAACATTTTACTTATTTAAATTATCTAAATATATATATATATTTAATACTAATCAGTATTCATTTTAAAAACAGTAAATTTAAAATATAAATGCTTGAAATTTGTTTTATAATATAGATAAATACTATAATTTTTTAATATTATATATTTGTAATACTAGTAATTAAATATTTAAAATTTTAATATATAAATGTTTGGAATTTGTTTTATAATATAGATAAATAATATTATTTTTTAATGTAATATATTTGTAATACTAGTCTACTAAACTAGTAATTAAATATTTGAAATTTAAATATATAAATGCTTGGAATTTATTTTATAATATAAATAAATATTATGATCTTTTAATATTATATATTTATAATATTATGTAATTAAATAAAGTAATAATAGCTAATTGTTAATAATTTATAATAAAAAGTATAAGTTATAACATATTTTTATATTTAAATAAGTAATATATATATAATTTTTTTAATTAAAATTTATATTTTTTTATAATTTAAATATGTTTAGCATATAGGTATTAACTATAGATATAAAAATTTTAAAATAGATTTTAATTATATATAATTAATTATTTATTATAAATGTATTTATTAGGTTTTTTGTCAATATATAAAATATGTTGGATTAAGACAAACCACAGATGCCAATTTCACAAAACTTATATTTATATATCAAGTACATGAAATTAAATAATGATAATAAATTAAAAAACTTAATACTGATATTGATGCTAAGTATAACTGTAATAAAACCTGATAATATAAAATGATATATTTTTTACTTTTGTGTTAAATTTGATATTGGAATTATACCGTATTTTATTATAAGTTTTTTTATATAATTTAGGTTTTTATTTGCAATAAGTTTTATCATGTATACTTGCATTACCATTAGTATCAGGTTTTCTAATATCAGTATTATGTTTCATCACAGATACTTGGTGTCAGACTTAGCTTTTATCATCAGGTTTTCATTCTTGTTTTATCATCAGGTATTAGGGAATCAGTATTAGGTTTTATGGTATCATCCTCATCAGGTTTTTAAACATACATTTCATTACATTTCCATAATTACATACTGAAATCAATGCAATAATTAAAATAATTAATATTTAATTATGTAAACTTTATACAAAGGAAATAGTGACTGTCAGTATTTATATAATTATAAATTGGTTTAATTTATAATAAAATAATTATAGAAAAATGGTGAGAAAAACATATAACATAATATAATATACCAAGAAGGGCGAGCTTTGCTTTCAGCTCCTCAATTTGCTCCATAACGGGCCTCTGAATTCCTCCAGGCTTAGGCATATTGCTATTTTTAATATACGCAAAATATATTCATAAAATGAAAGTTACTTTGTTGCGTAGTAACGAATCTTTTAAACAAATTTAATTAAAGCATGATAATAATGTGTCGAATAACCATGAACAAGAATATATTATATTGTAAAAACTTTTAGTTACATTAGGATAATTTATTGAATTATTTTTGAACGCATATAATTCTTTATGAGATAATTATCATTATAGTATTATAATTTTTTAACGATAAATTTTAATAATTACATATATATATTGTGTCTTAATTAATTGTATTAATATATATATTAATAAATGTATTAATAATAATATAATCATTAGTCATTTATCACTAATAAAATACTCCTCACAAAGATAAACCTATAAAATGCTAAGTTTCTAATCAATTTTTAAAACACATATTAATGGTTTAATTGTTATTTCCGTATTGTTTTTGTAAATATTTTGATTGGCCTATTTATATTTATCTAAGATAATTATTATTCTTGGAAGCCAAAGAAGATGCATCACCTTATGAGCATATATAAATAATTGATTCACGGCATTAAATAATCAAAAATAAATTCTAACACCACAAATTATAGTCGTGATATTTTAACCAATTATAGAACATTATAATACATATTTTTCTTTGATTTTAATGACGTAAATGGGGAACATCGTTTGATTGTTTATTAATATGTGCAATATATTTATGATACACTTAAATATTATGCTTAGGGGCCAATGATCACAAATAACGTTACGTAAAAAATAGGCTTTACAAGGATCCACCAACCCCCTGTTATGCACCTATTAATCTATATTTCAATACAAACACTATAATAATTCTGATGATACATCATTTATACACACACGTTCCTACACATAAAGGAAAGAGTGAGAGAGGGCATCTCAGTAACACAGACTGTATACTGCATTGGTCGTCAACAAACAATAACTACCTACATACTTATCTCCCAAGTTATACCGTGACACCGTACGGAAGTGGTTAAACAGTTATTAAGTGCGTGCATGTCTGTTCATATAGATAGACATATCTCTATTGAGCCATAATGCTAGAACATGGTATTTGGTCATGTCGAGTCGCGTTTAGTGAAAACTAACATCAATTTTTTGGCGCGCGGAGCTCCGTCGTGTTTCGTCGCGTCGCGTTGCGCTTATAGTGCGATCAAAGTCCTTTAAAGTGAATGATGTCGAGAGAAGAGTGTTTGTCCTGCACAAAACTTAGAGTGCAGTAATTTTACTCGATTACTCGAAAAAATTTAAGACGATAAGTGAATGAATCACACATTTAAAGTTATATTTAGTATATATTGTAACTAAAATCCCGCAAAAGATAAATGTAGAGATTTGTATGTAAATATAACCGTGATTACCTTAGAAAGAATGATCATTTTTATACTAACGATATACACACTTAGTGTATTTAAAACCAAACTGTTCGGGTTAAATAAATTACAAATCTATAAATGTTAAATGAATTTGGCTTGAAATACATCAATTTTTTTTTATTAAGTTAGAATGTATTTTTACATGCGTAAACAGTGTAGTATTTAATGTTATCTTAGTCTGTTATTCCATTATTAATTACATTAGCGTAGCCTCGTGAACGCCACTCTCTTTTGTTATCCATTATTGAATCCATTATTGGTTACAACATATTAGTTAATAATTGTTTATTATTATTATTAATTGTATTCAAGTTTCAGTATATACTACTTATATTATTGAATTGTTTATTTTTTCAAATTTCGTTTTATTTTTTCGTATTGAAAAATTAGCATACAAACAATAACCTTATATATTAAAAAATATATATTTGATCCCCATTTTCTAATGTAACCCAAAAGCTATATTTATATATATTTAATTTAGAAAATAAACGCTTGATTAGTTTATTTTAGTAGAATAACATATTATATTCATGAAACATTTAGAAAAACACGTTTAAAATGTTCTTCTTGTGTAGAATGAAGAACAGCTACCACCTATGGGAGAAATAGGCCAGTGTCCTTTAAGCAGTAACCGGAATCAACCAAAATAATAGCATTTGGAAAGGGCCTCCACCCAGCTTCGAAAGCAGCATCTAAATGACTGTTACGTAAGATCCGTTTGTCATTCAAACAACCAGGCACAGAGTGGATAAGCTATGCCGTTACATTAGGACCACAGACCAATATATAATTCAAAGAATGTTTTTTCATCTACATTTGGATCTTTTATCTGGATCAGAGTTGTTTATCAGAGTTCCTTAATTATCACTCTCGCATTCCAGCTAATAATTGATGAAAATCTTGAGAAATTCGCCTTCGTTACTCTTCGGCTATGCTAGCGAATGGTTCGATCAAAGAGACGTTGATCATTAATACGTACATAACAACCTTTTTAACACTTCGGCACATTATAATTAATTCAGACACACTGTGCATCCGGCGCCAAAAATCGTAACGTTTTGTTTACAAGTACTCTTTTGCAGAAAATGCGTGCGATTTCTATTAGTTTTAGGATTTAAGGTATTTCCAATCGAGTTCAAATCGTCAAAATTAATCCTCAAATGAAAAATATTTTTCAGAGGTATAAATGGCTCTTGATTTTCGTAGTCATTGATATTATACATTTTGGAGTGAGTGAAGTTAATTCTACCACGCTTCAGATTTTACATTATAGTCAAAGGGAATACGAAGAATCGATACTACACTTCACTATTCTTTTTGTGCAAACCAAACATGAAGATATAGAGATATTCTTCAAACTTTTTTGGAAGCCAATTTTCTCTAGTCACCCTTACGATTTGTGCAAGCGCACCAAGCATATAATTTGGTACCAAATGAAAACAACCTAAAAAAATATTTATTTCAATGATTAATAAACGTAGATATGCCGAACAATATCCCCGATTAATAGTCAACATTTTCATTATAGTTTCGAAAAATTTAAGTAAAACGAAGTCTAATTCGATGGTTCCACATTCAAAAACAATCATTGGAAATACTTTAGCTTTGATAAATACCTCCTTAAAAGTAAACTACATAATTCATTAATTTGTATAATTAAATAACCAACAAAATAAAAATAAGCTACCACTTATTCATATTAAATTCAAACTTCACGGGTTGCAGTTAATTATATATTCATTATAAAAATACTACAATCGCATTGACTGGTGAAGACTTAAACTAAAAAATATATTCCACAAGACTAGCTGTGTTTTTCCTTACGAATAATAACATTTTCATTTCTGTTTGCCTGTTTTTATCCTTATAAATTAGAAATAATAATAAAATAGGAACAAAATCAATACAACATTTATTTCAAAGCTACACAGGAAGAAAAATGCGTCAGGATATAAATAATACATACAATTTTAAGTTAACTTATTAGAGTTGAAATATTGAGGTGTACAAGATTAACATAAAAACATTAGAGAACGTTATTGGATGTATTTCTCCATGAACTTTTTATGGAACTCGGACCGAAGAGTATCATTAATAAATCCCCGCTTCGATTTATCTATTTCACCACGAGCGCAATTTTTGAAAACGACATCGTCATCCCAACGTCGCTTCACTTTGAATTCTCCAACAGCTAGAAAAATAAAGAAGTACATGTTAAAAAATGACCGAATGATTTAATTGCACTTGACAATTATATTTCATATATATTTAAATAAAATTAGTTTTTAACAAATCTTACAAACTGATTCATCATAATTATAATAGGTAATAAAAAAATAACATAAACATTTTCGCTTTATTTTTCAACCATATTGTTAAAACTAAACAATGCAATTAAAACACAATAAACCTTTGTTATTGCATCAACAAAAAGTTTGACTATGATTTCTAATAAAAGGATGTTAAAATCGTAATGAAATTCATATGCTAAAATGAAAGGTAAACTCGTGTAATATCCAATTCAGAGCGACCACTTTCAATCCGGCCATTATGTTTAACCGACATTGTCAGAATAGCATAATTTTCACTATAATTTTCAGATATTTAAAATCTAACAACAATATTTTTATTTTTTAATTATGGAAGATACATATTTTAGGAAACATTTTTTCTTCTTCTATTATTTACTTATTATATTTTCTTGATTTGCATATTTAAAGTGTGCCAAAATACTTAGTTTCAAATACTACACACAATAGGCCATTTCAAAGTACCGGTTGGGTTAACTCCAATGGTTATCGGGTGGTTACGATTCGGTCGAAATTTGCCGTAA